>PQXI01000089.1:0-144666 GCA_004786145.1 Botrytis paeoniae
TGTACTTTAAAAGTTATTCGCTAGTGCTCTTATAGCCTAGCCGTCTTATATAGTCATAGACTGAAGAGGGACGTTAAATTCAATCAATCAATCAATCAAGGTCTGATGACAATGTTTCCACAAACGCCGATTTTTGAAATCGGTGTTTGAAACTCTGAGTCATGTATACAGATATGTGCTCGTTCATCTTCTTCCCATATAAGAATAAAAGTTTTGCGCTCATAATCGTAAAGATTCCTATTCATATCCCTCTTGGTTTTGAAACCAACTCAAATCGAAGGGATCAGATGAAGTCTACAAAACAACAAGACAACATACCGCATCACTATGTCGAACAGTGCGCTCCCAAGCATACTCCCTCTCTATCTCCCCGGAGATCACGCACAATGGATTACCAATGGCAACTACTTATACGTCATAATACGAACGAACCGAATGGAAGGTACTTAGGGGTTTGAGTACATGGTTGGGCCTTCTTCATTCACGACTAGTGAAATGGTGATGAGCAGGGCTAAGGAGGAATATTTGAGGGTTTTTGCTAGGAACAAATCATCTTCGGGAGATCAGAATATTTGAAATTTAGATGTTTGTGTTTAGTTGGGAGATTCTAGCGATGCTTTAAAAGGGGTTCTCGAGAGTGGTGTGGGATTATTTGTGTGTAGCCGACATTCTGACGGATATTTAACTTCTCGAAATCACCAATGTTCTTCCATAATCTCAATATAATGCTTCCATGCACTCAGCTACTCTTCGTCGTGGAATACTAAAATTGCTAATCGATCTTGATTAAGTGAGTGAAAAATCAACAATGTATTAATTTAAGATTGAATCGATTGAATCGATTGTCGACTATTGACTTGGTTATTTTAAAATTTACCATTCCGATCTCAACAATTTTAGATGATTATTTGCTCTAAGATATCAATTCATATTATGGTATATCTGGAAAAGGTGTGCCATAGCTCAACGGAGCCTTATCGATCCTTTGCTATTTGACTTAGCTGTCCCTCTTCAACCTTCTTCACTTCCCCATTCTCCAACTTTATCATATAACAACACCTAGTGTTGAAATTTCCCCGCCCTTCTTCAGGACAAATTTCATCTCTTATGCGCTCCGATCTCACGGTAACGGTAATGAATTTAGCATCCTCAGCGGAAGCACCAATGCTTGAATGAATTTTTGGTGTCGAGTCTCGGTTCATAGTAACGTTGCTAATTTCTGGTGCAATTTGAATGTCGGATGTAGGTGCTGTTGATATTTCTCCTTTTCCGGTCCAATGAACACGAGCGCCTTTCTTGAATATTACTTTTGTAGGATCCTGATATTCGTTAGTTGGAATTTCGCGAGTGAGTAGGGTAAGCGGACGGATGGGAGAGTAGATGTGTCATCAGCGCAATTAGAGCAGGAATTGCCCATCAGGGGTTTTTGGTTAGAGTTTGGAATCATGGCGAGAGCGACTGGGGTATTTGTGATGTAATTAGAATTGAAATTATCTGTGGTATTTGGAGGTGGTAAAATTTGACTAGTATTTATTTGAAATAAGTAAATATTGATCTTCTGTTATGGCACCTTCTCATCTACACGTAAGTTCTGACTTATATAACTGAAGATTGTTACGCTCTTGAGTCGTTTTAGATTCACTGTGTCTGCAAAACGCATAATTAGCAACTATTTAAAAATTGACAACTCTGAATCACTAGCTGGAAGTGCAAACATACAAGTAATTCACCTCCAAAATTGCTCAGGAACACTCATACTTCGTCAAAGCAGGACTTTTCAAGAAATTTGAGCCTCTATCTGGGGCGCCTTGATGGCAATCACAGTCCAATTATACAAATGAGCTGATGTCGGTGAAGTTGTCAGGGTGTCTGATAGTCTGGACTGTAGTTTAACAATCAAAAGCCTTGGAACATTTAATCACCAATAAATATTGAAATTGCTTTTATTATCAATTCAATTCGAAACAATTTTTATATAATTAAATCTCGTAATAGCATTTGATGGAGAACTCATATCACAATATAAAAATCACAACCGGCCAAGAACAGAAACTTTCAAAAATGGCATCAAAATCAACGGCTTCTATTGTTCCAAACCCAGCCATGTTCAAGACCTACGATTCTTACACAAGACTAGATCAACCCATATTGCTATTCCGCATTAACATCCTCTACTCAACCGCAATTCCGACCGAATCTGGTAATCAGAGCCATGTCAACTCCTTTCCATTGACCTTTTGTACTATCGTATCCGCGTCGACTCGTATATCGTAAAAAACACTAACTTCTTTGGGTGTGATAGTTCTAGTGGTACTGGTAGTCGAAGCTCCGTTCAAATTTGCTCCTCGGTTTGAACGTGGTGCCACAATAACTGTTTCGTGTTTCTTAATCACAGTAACACGAATTTTAGCATTGTCGTTTGAGTTGTTGGTTGAGGGAGGCGAAGAAGAGGAAGATGATGGTGGTGGTGGTGAGGGAGGAGGTGTAGTTCCTTTGTGACTGGTCCAAAAGAGTATGTCGCCTGTTTTGGATGCTTCCGCGGATTGTGGAACCTTCAGTATGTTAGCTGGGGTTTGTATCTAGACACAGGGTATTAAATAAATGGAGGGTATGACGAACAGCCGAGGGACCACTTCCTGATGAGCGGGAAAAGAGTTCTTCCATGAAAGGAGTTTGGGGTCGGCGCGACATGGATGCTTATTTTTATTTGGGTCGGGAAAGTTTCAGTGCCCTGTGTTTTTACAATTTCTCGTGGGCCGAAGAGCAATTTAACGCGCTTTTACTGAATAAAGGATAATGTTACTTTGAATTTTACTCATTTGGCTCCTAATTTACCTCTTATATAAGTGAATGGCTTAAATATTACAACAGTGAATTGTTTAGAGTTTGAACGTTGACTCCATCGTACTACAAGAGATGTTGTAAGCACACCACTATCATCCCCCATTCAGGAGCCAAACTTCTGTTATTATGTTCTTCCTAAGTTACAAATTGCATGATGACCACAATCACTCTTCATGTTAACGAATCCTTCTTCAAATCATGGGGAGTCATATTATGGGTTTTGTGAGCTTACCAGGTGCAAGCGGGTGCCATAGAGTCTGGCTGATGTGCACACTATATTGATTTTACTTGATTAACAACCGATTCAATAGGAGGCAGATTTAGGTAGTGTTTGTTATCTTGATGAGGTATATGGATTCTAAAGTATTCCAAGGAGTTTGAGCATTCTTTTATCTAAAAGAAAACGTCGATTATTCTACTTCACTTGTAACAGTTTTCCCTCTAACCAGATCGTGCAAGACACACTTCATGAAGGCATACACACCATGAGAACATAGAGCCTCGAGAGCAAGGTTGTGCAGATTCGGGAAAAAGAGATGTTAACATTAATGAGAAGACGGATTAGGATGTACATATTTGGTCTCTAAGTATGGGTATCCTCAGATATTTACTTGGAGAAGATGAAGCACAGAAGCAGAATCCCAGTGATTATCATTGTCTTCAAAGCTACCAAACAATTCAAATCCATACTACAAAATCCCAAGCTAATGACTGTTTTCCAACCCTTCCGATACTGGACGCCAGCTTAACTCTTTACCATTGACTCTATACTTTGTAGCGCCATTAAATAACATGATATCATACCAGTCATTCACATCATCGGCTTTCGCCTCGGCAATTCTCCGTGCTTGATAAACGCATGTAGAAGCATATGCAGGAATAACGGGGTTTTCATGCTTCTTCAAAATGGTGGCGCGAATCGAGACAGGTACCGATTGTGTCCAGATAAGATTTGTGGGATTAGTCCAATACACAAGAGTGTTGGCCTCAAACACTTTGCCTGCGAATGGATCATCGAGTGGTGATGGAGCTGGAGGACCACCGAAGCCGTTTGATGGATCGGGCATTGCGATAAAGTTTCAGCCTGGCACAAAAGATGTTAAAAAGAACGGTCTCCACAATTTTCCTTTGATAATCTTAAAATTAAACTAAAGAATAGTCAAACACTGAAGCTTGTAGGTTGTGCATTATATAGATGAGCGTTCTTCTCCCACGGAATGAAAAATTTGATCGCTTGGAAGCTGACTTGATATTAACAGATCTGCTTGCAACAACTGTATGAAAGTAGGTAAATGATCTTAAGTCAATACGATACTGTAGTACATTAAGCGAGAGGGCTAGCCTCAACATATAATGATTGCTTCTTCCTGCACATAGCTAGCTCTTTAGACAGAATACAATATTGACAATTAGGACCTACATCATCGGTACTATGTCAGCTGTACTTTTCTCATACAAACAATAACACAAGACCAGTACGCGTTTGCGAATCAAACAAAAAAGCCTGCTGATATCACGAATTTTCATATAAATATCGTAGAGAATTATGATCCTAGATGCTTCAATGGTCGGAGTCACGAAGTCATACATTTGAGTCAGAATAACGAGCATGTTTTCATAGGAAATTCAGGTTTCTGAAATCGAATAAGGTGGGAAAGTTTTGTAGATAGAGAGTTGGACTTGCTAATGTAATGAGAATGCGTATGAACTTCATTCCCTCCCTCAAAATAATACTCATTTTATACATTTTGTCGTTGTATGATATTGTTCGTGTTGTTTATGTTGTTTATGTTGTTTATGTTGTTCATGTTGTGGATCTGTGTATGATATAAATACCTACAAAACAATCCCATATTGCAAAGATCTCTTAATTTGGCCAATTACCTTCTAATGTATCTGTCCCATCATGAATCAGTTTTTTAGAGTCTCTAGTGGTTTGGATTACAGACAGGAAATCAAAAGATTTGGATTTATGAATCCGATCGGTAGATTCTAATAGTTTGATGTTTTGCATTCACTTTGAATATTGTATTGTTTCCGAAAATTGAGAATGATTATTCAGGTTGTTGATCTGTACTATCAATAAATGGATTCTATAATCACCTTTGGGAATTGTAACTGTGACTGTGAGTTGATGAATTGTGGTACTATGTCATATATGTGTCATTTGTAATTTCTCATTCTCTATAGTTACAACTATTCATATCTTGTTATCATCAAGACAGGGTGGTCGGAACCTAGTAGGAAGATTGTGAGAATAGATACCTCTTGGTATATATATATGCCCCCCTGTGACCCAAATCACTTGGAATTTGCGCAGATAAATCCTTCTACTTAACTTCACTTGGGTCATTGATATTGTGGTAGACATCCATATCGCTCGATACTGCCATTTTCCATGTTCAAAGATAGCGGAAACCTATCACCTACACGGTAAACAGGTTCTCGGTACGAGGACCAGCAACTAGACATATTGTTTACTTTCGCAGGCCAAAGAGTCGACCCGAAAGAAACATGGTGAGTGAATCAGCAGCTCTACGAAACCTAGCCAACTACAATAAAAATAACGCAAGAGTAAGATACTTCCATTCCACAACCATCAATCAGCATCAAATACATAAAACTAACACAATCCCAGAATCCAAACCTCGTCTACAACGGGCTGCGCATCCCTGATGCGAAATTTCATCTCGGGGCTCAAGTATGGTATTACGCATGCGATGATGACGGGGACATAGAAACTTTTCGAGCACTCATCACTGAGGGATCTGTTCTTTGCCGTAGAACGATGCGTATTCTTGGGCATGAGCAGCATATCTGGCATACTTATTGTATCAAATACGTGGATGCAAGGAATGCAACGAGGCAGCCTCAAGAAGTAAATCTTATTGAAGTCCCTGAGATGTGTTTGAGGGAATTGGAGTATTGAGATAGATGATTGTGGTACTTGGATAGGTACTGGAATGAGAAATCGTTGATTTCTCAGAATGGAGTGATATAGAGACTGTATGAGCCACAGTATAATTTGATCGGAATGTCATGGGCGTAAGATAATTTGCGCAAAGAATGGAATTATAGCTATGTGATGTTTGTGAATTGTAGGCATAGCTTTAATTACTGTATGAACATTAATTTCATCAAAACTGCAGAGTTACCGATGTGGTATTAAATCGTGGACAGACAATTTGCGAGATAGAAATGGAAGCTCTCGAGTTGGGCGATCATGTAAAGTCATACCAGGCATTAAGATGTATAGCTAAGTAATCAGTACATAGTCAAATTGTGATGTATGAAAGTCATCTATCCAAGATCCATGAGATAAGGTTCGGTAAACTATCCTCGTAGTATGCGTCTTCTTAAAGAATGACATATCGACCTCCTGTACCATTGAGAACTTGTGACCTTACTGATTTGTGATTGTAAAGCTAACGTCAAACACCTTCACAGGTTGAGTGATGATTGGCAAACACTGCTCTGATCCATGTGAAGGTGTCATTGAGCAACAGTCAAGAAACAGTCAAGGGGGATTTGAGCGATATATATTGCCCTCCACCACCCGCTCAACTTTATACCATCAACATCATTTTCGCAAATCTGATCTGTCTTGAAGCTACTGGTATTTGACTCTCACTGTAATATCTAATCGGCGCATAGATTTAGGAGCTCCATTTCAGAGTAGAAAACAGGAAATAAACACTAGAATAATAGATATGCCACCAGTGAGAAGAAGGACGCCCCATGAAAAATTGCGCGCTTACAATGAAAAAAATGCGGAGGTAACACACTCCAAGTCATCTCAATACACAATGAAACTAACCAATATAGGATCCCACCCTAATCTACAAAGGAGAACGCTGTCCCGACGCGAAAATTTGCGTCTTATCGCGTGTCATATGGATCCGAGGGGAGAACAACTTTGCGGACGCGGTCGTGATTTCTGGTCCTATTCTCGCCGGCGAATACCAACGCGAGAGCATATTAGTTGCCGAGAACTCGATTAGTAGATACAATTGGCATACCTATTTTGTTCGATATGTGAATTATGGGGAGACTCAGTCTCGTGTCTCGGATAGGCCAGTGGCAGAGGCGGATCTTGTTGAGAGAGCCTATCCTAATCAGATTGTAGATCTAACAGGCTCTACAAATACTTAATAATGTGTGAGATACAATCATAAAACCCAATCACGAAACAATGTATTGTCAAGTTAATATCACGTGATAAAGAATATATGAATGTCCCGGTATTAGAGTCGTATTCGAAAGTAAAGTATGAGGTGGAGGACATGTGTTAACTTTGAAGAGATTTTAAAAGAATCCACAAGCAAAATACACGAGGATATTGATGCCAATGACGTGATGACAAATTTGAGAAACCTGAGGAGATCTTTAGCAACAGCCACGACTGTGTGGAGGTGAATCATGATGATATTTCTCCTAAGAGAAATCCTGTATCCATCGTTCAGAGGAAGGCTGTATGGGAAGTGTTGAAACAACATGTATGTGCAACACCATGACCAGTGGCCTGGGAAGGATTTGAAACTTCATTATCATGAGCTTCGATGGTTTTGAAAGTGAGCCAGTCAAGCGAGCTACACCAGCGCAGACACACAGATGGGATAACGTTGATTAAACACGATATGATAATGTATGTATCTGTGCGGGTTTCAGTATATTTGTGTAATTTTCCTCCGATGTTATAGAGATGCTATGCACATAGCCTCATCTTTTCGAGGCCAATATTTGCTCTCAATTCACCACAACCTCGTAGGCTCATGGTGACTCATAAGCAACAATGACTCGCAACCTCCCCAGAAGTCAGTCATACTCGTCTTTAAGTCCAAAACTTGCACACAACAACCGAAGTACAAATAACAAATCAAACCTCCACCCAAAACAATAACTCAAGTCTCAAAACACTCAATATGAGTACCCCACCGCCACGCGAGATCGACGTAACTATAGAGAAAAAAGATCCTGAGTGTAGAGTAAGTATTTATCTCGACTCTAAATCATTACTGCCAATAAGACCCGATGGTATCACGGACAAACAATTCAAGCAAGGATGTCCGGATGAAAAAACCGAACACTACCAGCAATACCTACGCGGAATCAAGAATAGGAAGTCATCAGAACACATTACAATTCCTGCAAGTAAGTTCAAGGAGCCAAACTTGATAAATGAACACCACACTGATGCAAACCTAGTCGAACTACATGCCGAGGGCTATCCTCAGCTCGCGGCGGTCATCAATAGTGATGAACAATCCATGCTTTATCGACGGTTTGGCTTTTTGCAAACACGGCTTCTGCTCAATAAACAAGAGGAAATGCGAGTGTTGGAGGATCGGCTCTATCATATAGATCGGTATTATGGAAGGAACGAGCCCGCAAGGCTTCGTTCTCATGATATTTGCAATGCTATAGATGATGATCACAGGAATATTGTGGTCGAAATTGAAAAGAAATACAATGAATATGGTAAGTATGATTTGATCTTGGATGGAAGAATTGATTTGATAATTGTTCTACTTTAGCTCAGCTTTTGACGCATGATCGAACCCTAGCAAGCTTTGATAGACCCAGGGCAGCGGATCATCTGCGATTAAAAGGCTACTTCAATAGGAAAGCGCCTCTCTGTGGCGACGAGCAGGAATGGATCTTGCGGCAAGATGACCTGATCACTCTCAAGCCCACTAGAGATAACACTTGGTTGGATACGCTTATTGAACAGATACCACAACGCTTTCCATGCCGCTTGACGCGCGTGAGTTGAGTTATATCGCTAATGTGTTGAACTTTACTGACACTTCGATATAGTATATATTTTGTACTACAGTTCGTCTTACAATTGCGAGATTGATGCGAAATATAAAGAGACACATGCTAATCACCCTTTCAATCAGGAATTACGACAGAAAACAACTCCGATACTACTAAAATCTTCCTATCCGACCCTGACCGCGTCAACGCAATAGCATCAGCTGTTCTCCTGGCCACAGTCCTTGCATTATTTTTCATACCGGTTACCATTCTTTGGTATCTGTTCCAGATGTCAAATCCAGGCTCCGCCAACATTGGTATAATCCTTGCTACTCTCCTGGCCTTTGCCTTTATTTTCTCTGCAGTTGTATCGCTCTTCACCCGCGCGAAACGTCACGAGGTTCTAGCTGTGGCCGCTGCGTATGTTGTACTTCTCCCGCTTTGGCAATTCGTATACTAAAGATGAACGTAGATATTGTGCTGTTATTGTCCTATTCGTTGAGAATGTTGAAACTGTCGGAGAGATGCTTCTGGCAAATTAAGAATTGTCTTGTAAGGGGATGAATGGCAACATGTATTGGAGGACGATATGGTGATACTTTGCGTATTTTTTGCATGGTTTTTAGCTCCTTAGACTAGACAATAAACTAAATAATTCGTTATGAATAGGCTTAGTAGACTTTCTAGCTGTGAGCAACTTATCAATTTTTGAAAGCTTAAGAGCATCAGAGTGCCGAGGCTCCAAAGAGATTTTTTTATACTACAATCTGAAGATCACAAAATTTGTAACATTCATTCCCGAATGAATATTGAAATCATCTCAAATATCAAAATCATTGAATCACTAAATCAAATCCGAATAATAATTCCACGAAATTGAAGAATGCCCAATCAATATACCCACACATCACAAACCAAGGTTCCACGTGAAAGCAACAAAATAACCACTAAAAGCAATGAATTTCAAATCCTAAAGATATGTTTGATGTTTCCATACATCAGATCGTCAATTAAGATCATAGGGGTTTAGCGAGCTTGATAAGCGTGTGACTAGTGATGAATCGAATGAGACGCGAAAGCAAACTTTTGTCAGCTAGCGAATGGGTACTAATGAAATAAATATGTGGGAATGATAAGGATTGAATGGAATGGATCGGTTCAGTATGTGCGGTGATGTGGAATCTTAATATGATAGCGGATGTGTTTCGGGGATGAGAAGGCAATGGATATCGAATAAGTTGAATGAATCTGTTCATCTTATCAACTCCATAGTTTCACACTCCATCCCGGAGAAGATTCTTGCTTTCAAGAAATTGCAAAGGTCTCAGAATCTTTAGAAGTTACTAACTTCTATGTTCATTGTGAATGAATACTTTTTTTTTATTGTGATTCATAACCTTCATATCCATTCACAAGTCGCTGGACATGATGCTTTGGAGGTACAGATTGAACGTCAAAGTCTAAAAACTGAATGACGCCCCATAGTTTAATCTTCCTCATTCACATATAAAAGCAAGATCAACGTACCCAAGTTCAAAGATCTCATTCACATCCACTCAAGAGATTTCTAGACACTCGTGCATCGATATTAGAAGTGTAGAGCTTTCTACTGTCTCCATACGGATTCTTCGGCCAGTAATATCTTTCCGGGCCTCATAATACATGGAACTAGATAGACTGTGACAGTTAAAATACTATCTTGATAGCCAAGAAATTAGTCATTCAGCCCATAACTTGGAGCTTAATCTCCCCCTGCCATAGTCTAAAATCGTCAAAGAGCAATTAATAGGTTTTATTGCAAAAAAGCAAACCAAAATGAAGAAGTTTTTCTGTTCCGATTGCCGTAGGCCCTCTGATAATGGGGATATCAATTTACCAAACGTAGAAGCTGCCTCAATCCAATTCGAAACGGACACATGACTGACGATTTTTAGCGCCCTGCTGCTCCGTCATATCGGCCAGGAGATAGAGTTATGATCAGAGAGGAGACGCCATGCAGGGTTGTGAGCAATGGAGTGAAGAATAGAGAACAAATAGTAAATGGTTCCTCCATAGTGGACATTAGATTTATGTATCGAGTTAGATTGGTCGATGGGACAGAACAGAGAGTTCACGAGCCGCACTTGCGAATGGCAAACGACAAAGATGCCGGTCCGTTCCCGGATATGCCCTGACCAGGCCAAAACCAGTCTCAGTCTTCAGCACAGTAGCAAACAATGATGCTTTGGTTTCTGGCTTTCCGTAGTACTTAGATAGTTTATGGCCAATAGATATCGTTGACTTTACCGAACCATGCACAAACCCGTGAACAAGTTGATGTATTGGACAGACATACTCTAGTACTGTATGACACGCCTTAGCGATGATAGTACAAGCCTTGAACATACGAGGTCCACGCATTGTGGCTTCGGGTGCTTATTCGAAGATTACACCGTTGAAACGTCTACCATTAAAACCAACCTTCTTTGCACTTCGTCGAAAGCTCGAAGCTTTTTCTCTTCGGTACAGATATTCCAACGATGTCGGTTGATAATAATGATCAAGACTCAATGGAGAAGGGTGAAGCCACGAGTCAAGTCGATGATTTTTGTTCGCCTGCTAGCCTGGATCCTGTAACCTTGCTGCCGATCAAGCCTGATGGTATGACACAGGAGGAATTTGAGCGCACACTGCCTGATCAAAAGACGGAGCGATATTTGGCTTATATTCGAGGATTAAAGAAAAGAAAGTCGCCGGCGGAATTCACGTCGCATATCAGTAAGCTCGGCGGAGAATCATAGCTATGGCCAAGGACTGATCATATGCCTAGTTGACTTACGTCCTGATGGATACCCTCGACTGGCAGAGGTGATTGCCTGCAAAGAGGAATTTATGATATACCGGAGGTTCGGTCATTTACAAGCACGACTTCTCCTCGACAAGCAAGACGAATAGCGAGCTCTTGAGTTGCGACTAGCTCATCTGGATGAAATGTTCGAAACTAAGTATCCTGATCGAAATTGCTCTCGCGAGAGAGCTCACGCCGAGAGCGCGGATTATAAGGATCTTCTTGCTATGATTCAGAGAAATATGATGGAGTACGGTAATTCAAATCCATCGCTGCACCTTAAACAAACGTAATCTGATACTCAGCCATTTATTGTAGCTGAATTGTTGACTTTCGTACAAACATTCGCGAACTTCGATCGACCAATGACAAGCGATTACCTTCGGGTCAAGAATTACCTTGACTACAAAGTATGTTTGTGTGCGCGAGATCAAGATTATATAGCCAAGCGAGACGACCTTATCACCCTCAAGCCTAGTCGAGAAAGCACTTGGTTGGATACAAAAATTGAAGGAATACCACAGCTCCTACCTTGTAAAGCAACTAGAGTGAGTTACCAGCAAATATATATGAGTAATTGAACCACTGACTTGCATCACAGTATATATTCTCTACCACGGTTTGACCTGCGGCCAATTTATGGCGACGAACTCCACTGACCTCTCAGCCAGGAACTCCAACAAAAAACAGATTCGAAAGATTCAAATATCATTCTCTCAAGTCCCGAGCGCGTCAACGTGGTGGTTACATTGATAATACTGGCCGCTGTCTTAATTCTGTTGATCGTGCCAGTTTTTCTACTGTGGTTTATAAATAATCTCAACACTTCAAGACCACTCATCGGGGTCCTCATAGCGTTGCTCTTGATTTTCACTCTGATATTTTCGGGTGTATTGTCGGCTTTCACTCGAGCGAAACGACATGAAATCATTGCCGCTGCCGCTGCGTAAATATTTCCATCGACATGTCAATGTATAAACTAACGAATGATAGTTATTGCGCGGTACTTGTGGTGTTCGTCGGAAATGTTGGACAAATCAGTTCCTGAGATATTTTAAAACCTGCGAGAAAATCATCGTGCTGAGGTTTTGACGGAAAGTTTTGGTATGGCTTAGGGTCTCTTTACCAGGCTAAATCTTATGGTTATGTGGTAACATGAAAGTATGAGAGTGATTCCACGATGTATGTTGGGACAATCATAGTTTAAATGTTGTGATAGAACCAGACAATAAACCCTTTGTGTCTGTACTCCCCTAATGCTTATATAGTAATATGGCTCAAATCTTGTATCAAAACCAGACAATGAATTCTCTGTACTTGCACTCCCATTTTTATTCCCAGGCACAAGGGTAATAAAACAATGTGTGCGAAATACACCCCTGATATTTATATGGTAATATGGTTCAAATGTTGGATTAGAACCAGACAATGAACCCTCTATGTCTGCACTCCCACTACCACTCAAACAATGTATGCAACGCGTACTCCCAATGATAGTTGGAGACCTCTGGTGATTGTACAAAATCTCGTGCTATTTTGAAGAGTTTGGGAACAGGAGAGCTTCAATTGAAGAAAGAGATCATCTTGATCCTGATCAAATGATGATGATAAATGAATGAATGTCTGTTGCAAGTACAATAAGATCTGAAAAGAAGAGTTTTCATCGCCATGTGTCATATCATGTGCCGAATGAGTGAAAAACTCTCAGCTTCTTTCAAATTTCCGAGTACGTCGATTAACTGCTTCCAGCTTTGCACCTGTGTTTGTGCTCAGACAAATAAAGGGAAGTCGTCGCCAAAGTGAGATGGATCTCAATGACTTGGACCTTGGTGAATAGATGACAGAGGTCGGCAAGTCGGATGCTTTGACAATGAGGTTGAAAATATGACGGCCAAAGTGATTTGTGAAGTTATCTTTGGAAGAGATTGATATCGGATGATAATGCAGTTCGTTGGCCGTGCGAGTGATGAGTGGCCTGAGCTGAGAGAGCACTGCGCACGTCTCAGAACGAAGAAGGAAGAACCGAGATGCCCAAAATATAAGGTTACAATATTTTCATTGTTTGATATCATTTCAGATAATCATTACCTATCATGGATAAAAAATAGAAAAAATAGATTTATATCTAGATAACTACTAGTGGTCTTTGGTTTACTGTATATTTATATATTGTATGAGATTTGTACTTCAACATGAAGTGATAAAAGAAGTGATAAAATGTTCTCAATGTGACGAGTGCCGCCTTGTTTTCACCCGTCTACATGGAGAGCACTGGGCACGTGTGGATAAGATGAACTAATCCCTAAGAGAGCTAGTTCGGTTCTTCACCAAGGGTTCTCCATCATCATCATCTTCTCGGTTCGAAGAAGAACCAAAGAGCAAAAGATTCACAAGAACCCCGAGAAGTCCATCATCAAAGAACGAAGATACGAACTCACGGATGTACCTAAGGATATCCTCATTGGGACTAGTAAGTATACTCTGCAAAGGGATAATCCTCAAATGGATTGGCCTCATTTAGTGGAACAGGCATGTCACATGATGAAAATGGTCGTGTTGGAACTACGAGTTCTACAGCCAGAATGCCGAAGGATCATAATAGTACAGCAAGTCAAATTTGTCATGTCAAGCTTTTTAGAGTGTCGGATAATTCTGCACATTTCAAAGATTTCTCAACTGCGGCACGAAGAGTGAACGCCATAATGAGTATAAAAGGACAAAAGGACAAAAGATTCGACGAGTTAGAATTCAATCTCAAATCCTTCGGTAGTTATCTTTAAGTTTTGAATTCTGGATGCTTCTTGGGCTTTCAAACTATAGGATTGAGCCTTCCTCTAGTTGGGTAATCCAAAGTGATTATGGTTCTCGATCGAACTAATCATTGGTTAACGAACAATGAATCTCGATGTTGGTTCCTCATCGCGAAGAAGTATACACGATCAACTTGAAGGCACAGCCCCAAAGATTTGTAAAGAAACAAATTGAGAAGCATTGAATGGAATCATGTGACCTGGGGACTTTCATCACAGCCTGCTGAGTTCAGGCTCTCTTTCAAGACTAATGTTTCTCGGAAGTGCTTACCGACCGCCAAGACCATCCACATCGAAAGGTCAGATTTATGGGTGGGCTTAGGATTATTCGAATTCGGCAGACGCCAGAAGCCGCAAGGAGTAATAGCCTTGGTTAACCTGGATATGTTTCAAAGAAGGGGGACCGATCATACTATACTGACCCTACGTCCATCAAAATTAAGGACATCATTACACTACAAAATTGTCCGATTGATGTGTGCCAAAATAGGGATTACACAGACTACATGCAATCTCCGATTGGCGTGGCTCGAGGTGTGCATACACGAGTGTTGATGCCTTTCAAAGCTCTAGTATCAAAGCAACTTCCAAATACGATGGTTGCTATTGTCCAAGACTTTGACTACACACAACAAACACATGGCTTGTTGCGGCGCGGCTACGAAATTTGTTCCTCATACTAAGCTCCATTGATCATAATATGTTTATAGACTAACGCTCATACCCGAAGAGGCGAGAAAGAAGTCCTATTTAAGCTTTTTTCTGTGGATTACTCTCATCTTTCGTCCAAAAATGAACATTGGCCCGCACGGGAAAGCTTCTGGTACCTGCATTGAGAGAGTTCAAAGCGGCGGGTACCTTACTGAGTGCACCGGGCGTTCCCAAGGATTAACAACACTAAAGCTTTTAGTATGAGCACTAATTCCTCAAAGCGTCTTATCACACTCATCGCTTATTTGCCATTAAATTACACATTCTTTTGATTGCGGGAAAATTTGTCAAATTGGCAGCTCGACGTAGTTGAGGAAAATCCAAGCGATTCTAGCATCAAAGAACTAGGCGATGAAGAATCCAGATGAACGGGTACTATCTAGCTGAACTAAAAATTCTTTCTTCGGTTTCTCATTTCCTTCCATGAGCTAGTCGCCTGAGAGCTTGCCTCTCCTCCACGATGAAGCCTACTTTGCACTCACTAGTCTACATTCTTAGTTACTCGAGGGTCCTCCCTATACTTCAATGAAATCATATATCTAGGTTGATCTTTCCCTCTATTTTCTTTTTCTCATCATCCAACATTCACAATCATTCCTTACACACTCTTCTCTCTTCACATCGTTTTCATCATTTAAAATGCATTCTTCCGCACTCCTCATTGCAGGCTTTGCAGCTCTTGCTGTAGCCAAACCAGCTGCTCAAAACATTAATTTTGACGCCATCAATGCCATTGCTCTCCCAACCATCACTGGTCCAGCCCCAACTGCCACCAAAGAATCTATAGTTATCGACAACGCTGCTGCTTCCGCTTCAGGATCTGCTAAGGCTACCGGTCTTGCTACTGCTTCAGCAACTGCTTCGCAGAATGTCAAACGTACCTACTGGAGTTGGGGTGGAAATGGTGGATGGAGTAATGGAGGAGGAAGTGGAGAAGCCGCCAGCACAACTGCTAAGAGCACTCCCACCTCAACTACAACCCAAAACAATGTTCCTACTTCTTCTACCGCTGCTGTACCAGAAACCACCCCAGATGTCAGCAAAGCATGTGCAATTCAACCAGATGGTTACGGACCAAAGGTCCAACCAGATACCGTTGATGCTTTCCTCGCTTATACTCAATTCCACACTGACGCCAAGAATGCCGCCACTCCCTCCGGTTACACTCAATCCTTCGTTGATCTCAACGCTGCAGTAACTGCTGTCACCTATCTCGGACTCACCACCTTCACCACCTACGATGTCGCTCAGTGCGGTTCCCTCTGCGACAGCACCTCCCTCTGCACAGGTTTCAACATCTATGTTGAGCGTGATCCTTACATGAATCCATCTGATGACTGCCCAAACCCAGCCTCCATCACCAACTACAAGTGTACTCTCTGGGGCTCTGGCGTTACTACTGAATCCGCCACCAACACCGGTCAAATGCGCACCGATTTCCAAGTCGTCATCACCGGTTCCAACGGGTACTCCAAGACCGTCACTCCTGCACCACAACCAGGCTGGAAGCCACCTCAACAATGCGGTGGTGGAAACAAGGGCCACTCTCACCCAAACACCTGCTTGGGACAAGCTTTCTTCCCTGGTCCATACAACCCCGCTGTCTGCGCCGGCTATGCTACCGCCCAGAACTCTAAGAATCTTTCCCTTATCTCCTGGTGGATGCAAATGATCTACAAGTTCTTGAACTATTCTCCATTCCAATGCAAGTTCTTCAACTCCTACATGTTGAAGAAGAATGGAAAGCCAATGGGTACCTACTGCTCGTTGTTCGCTCAATCCTATTCCAGCAACCAAGCTACCTATAACCCTGGTCAACAAGGTTCCGATAGCTGGACTTGCGAGAGCTCGTACACTTATACTCTTAACTAAACTAAGGGATTGATAAGTGGAAAGGGGAGAGAAAATGAGAGATGGTTGAGATGGTGAGAGGAAGTAAAAAGGAGGATAGAATTGATGGAATGGGATTGAGTGGATGGGATTGGATGGAACACAAAGCAAAGAGGGCTTTTTTAATGCGCTAATGTCTCACTTGAGACGAAATTTCTTATCACTCCTTTATGTATAATTTTCAGTCGATCAGATGAGGAGGCATGATTTCTGGATCATATTTTGTTGAATGCAATATTTAATGGATTTTCTCAATAATTCTTATTTGATCTCTTGTCTTGTGATTGATTGATTGATTGATTCATTGACTGATTCATGTGTGATGTGAAATAAAATTATCAGTAAATAAAAACTCATTTCGAATATGAGTTCTGGTGATAGATTCCTTGAGTTTTCTATCAAATAATCTCGTCCCTGCTTTTTGAAGTTTATGATTCTTTCTTTGCGGAATTTCTATGGATAGAGCGATATGCCTTGATGCCATCTCATGTTACCCATTATATTCATTCCATTCATCTCCCCTCTCACTCACCAAACCCCTACTATAACTTCCTTACAGGAGGTATGCATATGTTTGACTTTTTAAATCAATAATACATATTGAAAACATATCAATGATGGATTCATAAACGAACAACTACTCAAAAACGCCGATTCTCATTCCCAATCTTACTCTATGCATCGCTCTAAAAAATCCACCTCAAAACTCTTTCCACCTTCCCCCTCGCCGTTCTCTCCCTCTCCCTCTCCTTCTCATCCTCCTCCCCAATAACATGCACATCGGTCTGCAAATCCATCTCCTCATAACTCACCACCTTCGTCCCCTTCAACCACTTCCAGCCCAGCCACATGACCGCCATAATCGGCAGCTCAATATAAAAACTCACGAAATCCACCGCGCTAAACGTCGGACTGAAGCAACTCCATCCCTGCACCAGCACAATCACCACATTAAGCAAGACACATGTCCACGGTCCCCATGGATACGTCCAATTCTTAAATGGCAAGAGATGAGTTTTTCCCTGGAGTTCCAACGCCCCGCGGAATCGGATCGAGGTTACTCCGATAGCGATCCAAGCTAATTGATTACTGACTCCCACGAGATTTTGTAACCACGTCCATAATTGTCCTGCGCCGATGAAACTTGCTCCGAAACAGAGACCGCTGATGGCGCTTGTAGCTAGGACTGCTACCCAGGGGACTTTATTGCGGTTTAGTTTTCCGAAGAATTGGGGCGCGTGACGATCGATGGAAAGGGCATAGAGGAGTCTGGTTCCGGCGAACAATGCATGGTTACCTGCTGAAATGACGGAGGTGAGGATTACAGCGTTCATGAAAGAGCCTGCGGCTTTGGCGCCGACCATTTGGAATACGAGGGTAAATGGGGAAGTGGTGGTTGTTTTGCTAGAGAGTCCGGGATAGTTGTAGGGGATGTTAAGACCGATTAGGAAGACGGAAAGGATGTAGAAGATTAGGATACGCCAGAAGACATTTTTCACTACGCGAGGAAGGTTTTTGGTGGGGTTCTTGGTTTCACCGGCCGTTATGGCGATGGATTCAGTGCCGCCATCTGGAGAGGAATTAGATTGGGGTTTTTGTCTCGGGGAAAGGGAATACTTACATGCGAAAGATGCGGTTACGAAGACGGAAGCAAATCCACCGATTCCTCCTACGAATGGTGCGTCGCCAATATACCAGTTGTGTGCTCCGAGATATGTATGAGAAGTATTACCTCCACAGTTGACTACAATTCCTAGAATTATGAAGATCTGTAGAAGTATTAGCATTCTTCAATAAAACCAAAACCCCCAAAACACTGAAAACATTGAAAACATGTGTTCTTTTAATATCCGACATCAAATCAAATGATCATTACTTGGATTTGAGTATAAAATTTAAGCATCCAAAGCTTTTGAACTATTGGTCTCCTTCAACTTTGAATGGGTGTCAAAAAGTGGATTGAAATCATTATTCAAGCAGTAATCTTGTATAACAATCTCACTGATGTCTCGTTTTATTCGAGAGATTTGGGACACCAGCTTTTTGTCCAGATGAAGGCACTTGAACCTATAAAACCACAGAAAACAAAAGTCACCTACCGTGATAGTAACCACCTTCAACAAACTCAACCAATACTCAAGCTAAAATTCCCATCAGTCAGCATCCCATCATTTCCATCCCAAAATACCAAAACTCACCTCTCCATAAGCTTTGACCGTAATGATATTAGCCAAAACCAACAGCACCCAAAAAATCAACGCCAATCCCCAACCCGGCAATCCAGTATCTCCCCAATACGCCCAAACCAACTGCAGCGCGACCAAATCGGATGCCGTGCTCACCGCATCATTAAACCAATAATTCCACGTCAGAGCAAACCCCAATCCATCATCTACATATCGACCTGCAAATGTACAGAAACTTCCCGCAATGGGAACAAATGCAGCCATTTCCCCCAGCGAAAGCATAGTCAACATAACAATGAATCCGACGATGAGATACGCAATGAGAATTGATGCCGGACCACCTGTTGCGAGGGATTTCCCCGTGCCGAGAAAGAGACCCGTGCCGATCGTGCCGCCGATGGCTATCATTTGTACTTGACGGGCCGATAGAGAGCGAGCGAGTTTATCTGCGACGATGGGACGCTCGTGGTCGTCATAATGAAGATTGTTTGCTTCAGCATCTTTGGTGTGGTCGATCACGTGGATATTATCATTTTTTGATTGGAAATGAGAGTTTGACATTTTGAAGTGAGGGAGGAGAGAATGTCGATCTCTTATTTCATCTGTGCTGTCTTTAGAAGGTATGGAGATTGAATTTTAGTCAAGAATAAGTGTAGTAGAAGAGAACTATGCGTATGCAGGAAGATAAGGATATGCAGGTTGTCTTCTCCATGATTTTGAAATGCTCTTGAAGAAATAAGTAACTTTCAATGACGAATAATCGACAGAAAAATTCGTGATGCAAATGGCGTGCTCGCTTTAGACTGAGAAGAAACTTAATTCGCTCGCGGTATTACGTACGAATTATAAGGTTCTGCTCGTTGAGGTTGGTTGAAGGATGGCGGGGTACATGGGGGTTTGCTCACCGCAGCCCGCTTAGCGAAATGTAATTTGTGTGTGGCAGGGTTTTGGATTTGGATTCATGTTAAAGTTCAAAAGTTCAGACGATTCTTAAACTTCTGGAAGTGAAAAAGAAGGACTGGTTTTGTAGATCATGACGATTAATAGTATAATATAGAGAATATCTAGTTATCATTGGTTGGTTACTACGCCGAACACTAATTCGGTAGAGAGAGGAAACTTTAAATCCGTCTGCAAATCATCAAATTCATATACTCAAGTATATATATGAAATCCAGCAAAACTTGAAGTGTCTGTCTCTAAAGCTCGGCAATTCTAGTACATGGAGAGTGTCGCGACTAATAGGGGTATCGTCAAAGAAATAAAACCACAAAACCAAACATCAAACCACAAGATTTCATTCTAAGGTTTCGAAAATTGAGTCAAACTACCTAAATAAAGCTTCACACCATTAACACATAGATTTTCCATAGCCCTAAAAGACATTTATATATTTTTCTTCAATTCATCCGCCCAGCCAATCATAGATACTCCAATCGAAAACAAACCAGCCAGAGCCAAGGGAATTCGAAAGAGAAGGAAAACAATAAAAATGATACGATTTACCCCCCACATCACATTGAAAAAATTTATCCACCAAAAGTCTTCACCTATTCCTCCTCCCCATTGGCAACAAGATAAAGATTAACTGGCGCAACGATGATTGAACTTGTTGTTGCGCCATTTCCAATAGCGAGTTCAGTTTGTCCATCGTTGTTTGCTGTTAATCTGTTAGTATCTTTGTTCTCATATAGAAGTCTCGGTACAGTACCTAGAGATACGAAAAATGATAACATACCATTTATGAGGTAAAATTTCCCATAAAGATCTCCATTAGTCGTACACGACACCTTCAAATTGCCATCTATGCTACAAACCAATGGCCAAGCCGGAACTACCCATCCTATAAAACCAACTGGTGCCACTTTGATGGATGGAGGCGAATACGATGCTGTAGCCCATAGGATATATAGACCCGATGTCAAGTATCCGGTAGTAGGATCATACATGAATGGGAAAACTGATTGACCGTAATTCAAATTAAAGCCAGCAAAATATTCCGCAGCTTGTTGAATCATAAGACTCGTGCCGTCAGCTAAGGTTCCAGAATTTTGAGCCTGGATAAAGAAGCTTTGAGGCACTGCCTGAGATGGGCTTGGGGTTGCGATAGCCGAAGAAGTTACGTTTGAGGAATCACCAGGTGATACTAGGTTGCCTACAAGGGATAATTGGATATTAAGAACACAGACGGCGACGCCAACTTGGGGTCCTTGTCCTACACATCTCAAATTTGGATTGAGAAGAGCTAGAACAACGAGATTTAAGCCGAGAATGCCAGGACGATAGGCAATGCTGACACATGTGTCGCCAGGTCTGGTGATGTAGTATTGACAGCAATAAGTTGCGGTCAAGGCGAGGGTTACAGCAGGGGCTGTGACTGGTCTACAAGCGCTAGCGGAAGCAGCGACAGCTGTGGATGAGCGTGTCGAACTTGTGCTAACGGTGGTGGCAATTGGTCTTGTGCTAGATGATGAGGTGGATCCTCTTGTTGAACTAGTGCTCAATCCTTGACCCTAATAACTATATCAATATCATCATGAATTAAAGGGAGACGGGGTGAAATTTCAGAAAACAAATACTTACGACTACTGATGATGTTGAAGACCTGGAACTCGAGCTAGAACTGGAAGTTCCCACGAGCCTTGCTGTTGAGCTGGTACTCGAAGTAGCTGCTCTTGTTGAACTGGTACTTGGACCTTGACCCTATAAAGCCATTAGAATTCATTACTAGAAAGCAATATTGTGATTATATTTCGAGTGGGAAGGACTTACCACAGCCGATGTTGACGAGGATCTAGAAGTGGAACTGGAAGTACCAACAAATCGTGCAGTCGAGCTAGTACTTAAAGTAGGTGCTCTTGTTGAGCTGGAAGTAGAACTGGAAGTTCCAGCAACAAGTTGTACTGTAGAAATAGAGTTTGAAGTAGTTGCTCGTGTTGAGCTAGTACTTAACCCCTGGCCCTGCAAGGAAATTAACATTTGCTCTGAGAAGCGAATAAAAGACAATTTTTTGAAAAGTAAAAGACGTACCACAGCCGTTGATGAAGAAGATATAGAAGTCGAGCTAGAGGTTCCAACTAGTCGTGCAGTTGAACTGGTACTTAGTGTAGCTGCTCTTGTAGAACTGGTGCTCAATCCTTGGCCCTATTTATCTATTTTAGAACTTGCCATATCAATAACGGAAGTGATACATACGACAGGGGATGACGTGGAAGATCTAGAAGTGGAACTAGAAGTTCCAGCAAGGCCCTATACTAATTTAGCATGTATCGAATTGACAAAAAAAACATAAGATTTACCACAGCGGTTGAACTACTCGAAGTCGTCAATCCTTGATACTGCCCCAGTCCGCAGGTTCCAAATGCGGGGTTGCAGCCACCCGTGCACCAATCAGCTTCATGACCGCAGAATCCAAATCTCGAACAACAATTCCCATTAGGACTGCCTTGGCACGTGTATAAGGAATTAGATTGAGGTCCGCATCTTCCATTGGGTGATACTAATAAACCAGAAGCGGCACTCGTAGTTGGGCGAATGGAGCTGGTGGATGAAGTTCTAGTGGATGAGAAGAGAGTGGTAGATCTTGAGGTACTAGTGGTAGCACCGAGACCCTTTTTATAGTGTTAGTATTACGAATAGAAAGGTATATGAGACATAGATATGCAAGACTTACCAACTGGGTTGAAGACGAAGTGCGTGAACTGGAAGAAGGCGACTATAGAACATTTTAGATTCATATCGAACAGTAAGGAGAAGTGAAGTTACCCGGCTAGTACTGGGGCTAACGACAGCCAAGAGGGTTGAAGATCTACTACTCGAGGTAGATGACTGTGTAAATCGTTAAAACTCATCGAGCTTTTCAAACAACGGGGTGTTAGGATATGAAGAAATAATGTATACCCGAGATGAAGTAGAACTTGCCCCTAAGCCTACAGCCGAGGTACTGCTACGAGTGGAGGAAGAGGAAGATGATGTCTAGGAACATTAGCATTTGTGTAGTGATATTGAGAGCAAATTAAAAAAATTCTTACCCTAGTCGAGGTGGAACTTGCCACAAGACCTACGGCTGTGGTACTTTGAGAAGAAGATGATGACTAAATAAGTGTTAGTATTTTTTAAATTGCAACATGACTTTATGGATATGATGGGAGTAATTATTACCCGAGATGTAGTAGAACTAGCCCCGAGGCCAGCAGCCGAGGTAGAAGTGCGGGATGAAGATGAAGACTATCAGTTTGTTAGTATCCTTTAATTTTAAGAGATAAAAGAAAAAAACATACGAAGCTAGTACTGGAACGGATCGAAGAACTTGTGGACAAGGCATCCACTCGTGTTGACGACTGTTAAGAATTAGCTTCCATTGCTATCGATAAAAAAAATAAAAGGTATCATACGGAACTAGAGCTCGTCACTACAAGATTGACTTGCGTTGATGACTATAAAATATTAGCGTTGATACGATGCCTGTATGACAGGAAATTTTCCTACTGAGCTGGAGCTTGAACGAGTTGTAGAGGTTGTGGGTACTACATTCAACCGTGTTGACTATTTAAGATTAGCATGCATATATTAATATACGACATGGTGAAAAACGTACAGAACTAGAGCTAGATGATGCTCCGAGTCCTTGAGTGGAACCATGCGAAGAGCTCGATGATGAACTACCCGCTCCAAGTGCCCCGGTTGAAGAAGTAGTGCTAGATGTTCTGAAAGTTGCTATCAAATTTGTGGAAGTAGATGATACTGCACTTGAAGTAGTACCTCCGACAATACTTCTGGTCGAAGAAGTTGAAGGACCAGCAATAGCCCTGGTTGAGGAAGATGATGAAGGCCCACCAACAACACTTCGTGATGTAGAGGATGAGGTCGGGGTACCGCCAATAATTGCTATCGTCGAGGAAGTGGAGGAAGTTGGAGGACCAGGAAGAATGGAAGTTGGAGGACCAGGAAGAATGGAAGTTGTAGATCTCGTAGTAGTTGAAGAAGTTGAAGGACCTCCAACAATGGCTTGGGTGGAGGAAGTTGAAGGGATAGGAAGAATGAATGACGTAGGTATCGTACTAGTAGTAATAGTAGTCGTAGTACCTCCAATAATACCAACGCTCGTAGTTGGGGTTACTGTAGCTAGCGAGCTAGTCGCACTTGGAGATACTGGGGGGTTTGGAAAGCCAATAATGAACGGAAACCCCAATAGTTGTAAGAAGTAATAGCGTGAGAGTGCATTCAAAAAGGTAAGGAAGTCGCCAATTGAGATTAAACCTGCAGCAGCCTCCTGTTGAAACTCGGCGAGAGAAGCAAATCCAGCTCTGCGTAGAAAGGCGGCAACGGCGGCAGCATCCAACCCGTTTAAAAATTGGGAAACATAAGCTGAATTAGCTCCTTCGCCTCGTAGAAATTGAATAAGTGGAGTATAGGGAGACCATTCTCCATTGTTTACACCTCCATTGCCCCCATTGTTTCCTGGATTATTGTTCCCTGGGTTGTTATTTGAACCACCACCATTTCCAAGGCCAGGGAAGCCAGGGAAGTTTGGAAATCCAGGAAATCCATTTGATCCTCCATCGTTTCCTGGATTATTGTGTGAGCCTCCACCATTTCCAAAGCCAGGGAAGCCAGGAAAGTTGGGGAATCCATTCGACCCTCCGCTTCCGGAGTTGCCAGGAGTATTGTCATCTGGGCCTCCAGGAGAGTTATTATTGCTTCCTGGATTGTTGTTGCCTCCTGGATTGGTGTTGCCTGCTGGATTGTTGTTGCCACCCGGATTGTTGTTACCTCCGGGGTTGTTCCCTGGGTTGTTGTTACCAGAACCACCTCCCGAGCCTTGGTTCCCACCGTTACCCCCAAGTAATTGCGAAATGAAGTCAGAGATCGAGTCATCATCCTCATCCCCATCTGAATCAAAGAGATCGGCTATAGAGGGGCCATTGGAGTCATTGGGGTTTGTGGAAAACAGAAGACGTTTTGCTCTATATAACCAAAGTCATCATCAGCATCTAAGATCTCCAAACTGATGTCTTTAACCAGACATAGACCTTCATAAGCAAACGTACATGCTATCGTCTCCTTCAGCTCTCGCGACTTCACTAACAGCACTCTCGCTCAAAACCGTCGAAACAGTAATACTTAAAGCCACAGCCCATACTGCAACATTGCGAACAAACATCCTAAAGGTTAAAAGATTGTGATAGTCCAATTAAGGACAGGTTAATGAAAGACCGACTGTATGATGAGAAGCGCAAAATGAGAGAGCGCAACGAAGACAAAAGCACAAGCAACGTAACTTACTAGGTGTAGAAATCTACCAGTATAGTAGAACACTCAGATTATAAACAGAGGTATTCGCCTAACCCCCCTCCTCCAAGCGCGTGCATATTCACGATTTTCGCGAAATATGTGATGTGGATACCCAAGCATTCTTGAAGCGCGACGACCAAAGGAAACACAGAAAAAGATGTTTGTGATCTACAAAACATTTACTAAGGAATGAAACTTGTAGCCAGCAATCTCAGCCACGGGTACTGATGAAATCTAAGTCAAAGGGATAGGAAATAGTGTTCCCGACGGGAATATTTTAGCCTCTTACGTTCCTTTCCTGACCGAGCCAAGGCTTAAATAGATCTTGTAAATACCGATGATATTGTGTGATTCGAATCTTAATTACTATTAAGATTGCTCTTGTCCTGATACAATGCTTATCGACGAATTTTCGAGTGAAATTGAAGTGTACAATCGTTGATAGATCAATTACCATAGGGTAAGCACGTACTATAGACTACTTAATACCATTTTCCGGAGTAGCAAACTTTTGCATATCTTCAGATTGTCAATCCAGGCATGAGAAACTCCCCATGGTAATTTTCCGTTAAGATGTAATATATTGAATGACGGGGCCGGGTAACGAGATTGAAGTCGGGCTTCCTGATTTAATCCAACCCTTGATTTCTTAGATGGAACGACAGAATTTTTTATTTTTTCGAGTAGTTTCTCCATGTAAACAATGATACTTGCCCTCATTTTGCCTGAAACTACTATATTCGTATGAAGTACTATAAGTAGTGGTGGGAGAGTTTCGAGGCATGGTCCACAACCATTGACAATTGGCCTGAGTACCAAAATCACGTGATACGATACAAGCTCAAGCAAACTGCTTATATATAATCAAGTGATTTAGATCTAGTTGAACATTGAAAGTCATATAATCGAGAGTGAGGATGGCGGTGGCGAGGGGGGGATGGTGCACGTAGTGCGCCTTCTTGCTTCCGAGCGATATGCATTGCACACGCCATATATGATTATACTGTGGATGCTTGGTTGATCTTCTGCGATAGGATCTAGAGGTATGGTATCTCGTGACTCGGGTGCCAGTTTCTACTTCTTGCTTCCCCTCTTCCAACTTCCCCTCTTCCAACTTCTCATCCCAAGAATTTTAGCCCTCAACCCCATAAAACTTTCCCATCCCATCCCATTCCATCACACACACCCCCAAATCCTCAAGAAAAGCCAAATTCCAAGCCATCGCCCCGGCTAAAACCGCGAGTAAAGTGAATACATATCTATCCCACAGCCCTCTTCGCTCTAGCCCCAAGAGACCTCACTCGTAGTAATATAATTAATAAATCTTACTTTGAGCAATAAGTGAAGTAGGTATTTTGGGCCAATGGAGATATAGTAGATATGCTGAATGAGGGATGAGAGGTGTGTATTTGAGGATTAGTACTAGGAGATAATATATATAATGATATAGATGAGAAAGATAGAACGACTAGTACTTAGCCATAGAACGCATAACATCAGAAATGCAATAGGGGATGAGAGAAGATAGATTAAGTGCTAGCGAGCGAATGATACAATGAGAGTATTGAGAGACAGGATTTGATACGGGCTGAATGAATCATTTGAAGTTGAAGAACGAGAGTTTGTTGTATACATCAGAGTTGAACAAGAAAGATAGAGTGTATAGGTTGAACCTGAATTACAAGGGTGTATTGTACAGTTTGTAGTTAAATGATGAAGGTAGCCAAAAAAGAGATAATGCAATCCACATGTATGGATCTGCCATGCCCATTTGGACTAGGCTACGACACCCATATACCTGCATCTTTGAATTGTTCACTAGACTTATGATTCAATTATAGATATCTCAGATTCACTTAAACGATAGCCCTCATAAGAAGGAAACACCTTTGAATCATCAATTCGCCTATCGCTCTAAAACCTGAAAACTACCTGCGTCATGTAATGTACTCTCTCTTCTTTTCGTCTCCTCAAAGCCCCCCAAAGCACACCGCACTCCCGCAACTAAATCCCATATTTAAGACTTAGCAGCTTCCAACTCTAACTCCAACTGTCTAATTCTTTCACTTTGATCACCAGGACCAACTCTCATCTTCAATGTATCAACCTCTTGAGTCAATAGACCGATTTTCTCCGTTTGTGCCGTAATAGTTTTAGTTTGGGCTTCCAAAAGTTGCTTAATTTCTGCTAGGGAATCTTCGACACCAGCCGAGGTTGGGGATGGTTGAGAAGCACCAACCGCAGAAATAGGCCCGGAAGAGGTAGAGATAGTGGCCGGGGTAGCCTTTGCTGCAGGTTCGAATGATGTCGGTGTTGCTTGAGATACAGGAGATGGCTTTGGTGGTGTGACCTTGGTTGGAGCGGGCTTGATTGGTTCTGGCTTGGCTGCAGCTGGAACAGACTTTTGAATCGGCTTTTGAATCTCCTCGAAGCTGGAATTATCATCGGCTTCATCCTCATCATCATCATCTTGGAATTTGGAGGCCATGGCGGAGATGGAACCCTTTTGTTCAGATATAGTTGGTGGAGGTGCTCTTTGTGCGACTGGAGCTGGTTCAGGCTCTGCCTTTGGAGGTGCGGTCTTCGTTGGGGCTGGGGTTGGCGCTGGTGCAGCGACAGGTGGTTTATAATCGGATGGTACCTCAACTGGAGCGTTTCCTTCATATACGCTTTCCAAATCGATCTTGGCAGGAATTCCATCTTTACCAGCAAGCCATTCCTCAGCAGTAACTGCAGGTTTCAAACCAATCGCAGGTGGGTAGATATCAGATTGGAAGACTTCGGCACGGCGAGGGACTGTGAAGGAGATAGGCTCAACATATTGGTCATTGACGGTTTTAAATCCCTTCATGACTTCGTTCTCGTGAACCTGGATTTTGGTTAGAATAGGTATGCGAAAGACACACAATGACAACCACTTACATTAATACCACGTCTAGGAAGGAATGCGATACCACGTTGTTGATCACTAGACTTATATTCGGACAAAAATTCGAACTTGTCGTTCTCATATTCATAGTATCGAATGTTACCGTCACTAAATTGTTAGCTAGTTTCTTTCCGGTACCTGCCTATGAACTTACCCTTTGCCTGCCAAGTACAAACATTGAGTACCATCATCTAGATGATCGTTAGTATAGATCCAACATGATTCATGCATGTAACCTACCCCAGAATGGCATGCAAACACCCGAGATAGAGTCCAAAACAGTGAACCCTCCAATTGGTTGCTTGGCGTTACCAACATCCCACAAAGCCAATTGACGGTCACTCATCTTGGAGAATCCGGTAGTAGCCACGCGATTATGTTCTCCCATCCATACGACTCTGCTATTCTTTGCGCCAGTATGTCCAGGTCCTTCGTGTGCAGGTCTTTCTTGTCTAGTATCCCAAATGCGTAATTTCTTGTCTCGAGAAGTTGTGGCCATAAGAGCTCCATTTGCGCTCCACGATAAACTTTGTACAATATCTCCGTGCTTCAGTGTCAAAGGTGCTTTCCCGGTGCCGATATCCCATAGCTTAACTGTGTAATCTCCGGATGCAGATGCGAGAATGTTGTTTGCCGCGGGGTTGAAAAGAACTTGTCCGACTTTCCTGCGGGTTATTAGAATCAATTCGAACCTTCGGTATTATCGGCTCATACCTAGAATGGCCTGCCAATTTGCTGACAGGCGCAACATCGACGGGTTCTTCAGAGTCTTGATAGAGGGAGAAACCTTGGGGAACCTCCCATATAAATACCTTGCCGTCATCAGATCCGGAAGCGATAATGCGATCGTTGAAAGGGTTCCTAATGCAAAGATGAGAGTTTATTCCAATCTGCCACTTTATCGTCTACTCACCAATCCGTATCAAGAACCGGTCCAGTATGACCTCGAAACAATGGAATTTGTTCTGGCAGACGACCCTTTTCATTCAAAGGAATAACGGCGAATGCGCCTCCACCACTAGCTTCCCAATTGACCGAAAGATACTCAGGATTGGCCTATTTTCGATGATGAGTTACCTTCCTTCCTCAAATCTATGTCACTTTTCCAAGTCATTGGTTTCCCACCTTGATTAAATTGGTATCCCATGCATTGCGACTGATATGCAAGTTATCGTAACATGCCTCCTTCTTGGATGATTTACCAAAGACATGTCCTATTTGATCGATCGGTCAGCGATTGCTCTCGTGCCTCTCTTCTTGGGGATATTGTAACAAGGCTTACGATATTTCGACGCGCGCACAAAACGACCAGCCATCCCAGCTCATACAAATGATATGGAAAGAAGAAGGGGATCAAAGTTATTGAAATGTAGGCAATTAAGAGATGTTGAGGAGGAAATTCAAAAAAAGAATGTTTTGATCCAGTTTGTTGTTTGATTTTGTTATTTGTGAGGGGATGATTATGCGAAGCTCATCCAAAAGTCTTTTGATGATGCTATCTATCGCTTTGCAGGCTGTAGGTAATAAATGATGGTGAAACTCAATTTCTAGCGGCGAATGTTGCAGTTTAGCAGTTTCGCAGTTTATTAACAGTTTTAAAGACTTGCTGCGCCCGCCAAAGATTACACGGGGTTTTAAAGTTCACCACAATGGGAAATCACGGGCCCCTTGTCAAATATCGTCTCATACTAAATATGAGGAGAGTCGAGACAAAGGGAATGACTTCAACCCCTTTTTTTTTCCTATTTATGATATTCTATCATGAACTGCATTAATTTTATCTACTCCATACCAAGTATGGAGTACGAGTTCCTTGCTATGGTTCGAACCCACCGACTCCTCCTAGCGCCCACTTTCTGCTGCATAATTCCCCACCAACCCACCAACAACTCTGAGCAGCTGGTATTCCTCCACAACTTGAGCAGAGAACATATACTCAAAAAATAGTCCATTTTTCAACAACATGCAACGGACGCGTGGTCTAATGGTTATGATATTTCGTTCACAGTTTGTGTACATACGTTCGAATCCAATTTCCTGGATTCCTGCACCGAAATGGTTCTGAGTTCGATCCTCAGCGCGTTCATCATCTTTTGTTGTTTATCGCTTCCCTTTTATGCTGTTTGGTGTGTGAGCGTTGTTTTTGATGTACAACGTCTATGTCTTATTGATATAGCTCCAGTTCCGGATAGTTTTCGATGTTTGTGCTGTTTTGCCTTCATTGACCTCGGAATTGGTAGAATGCTCTATTACGTAATATAGCGTATGCACGGACCATTGCCTCGAATGCTTCAACGGTAAACGAAATAAAGTTGCACACCAAGCAAACCTTATAGTCACTAGATAGGTAATTTTCTGCTTTGGATTTGATAGTGTAGTGCTTTCAATGTTCCAATTCGATTCTGATGACCAAACCCTTTTGATGTACCAAGTCAGATTAGATGTTCAAGATTTATCAATGTTCTAAGCCAGATCAGGTATTCAAATACTCTGAATGTTTTAAGCTAGGTTACATGTCGAAATTCTTTCAATATTCCGAACCGGATCAGATATTCCAATTCTATCAATATCCCAGGCTAGAGCAGAACTTCAAGCCAGGTCAGATATTCACAAGTCCTATCAATATTCCAAGTCGGATTAAACATTCAGGCCAGATCGAATGTTCAAGTCGAATAAGATATGCACACTGTTGGTGATCTATATCAAGTTTCCGGCAATTTGCACGATATGACAATACAAGGTCTTGTGGGTTCTTTCTTTTAGCAGAAGAGTGCATGATTGCATTGTTAGGTTTATATGAATCACCTACCTTGCAAAAGCAGTTACAGTCACTGAAAACTCCTGGTGTTTTGTTTAAATGAGAAAAATCAAAGATTGGATTAAATCAGGAGGCTGGCCTTTGATTCGCAGGATGGAGTAAAGATTCTGCTGCTGCTGCTAGAGCTTTAAAAATGCGGGAAAAGGCCACAGAATTGATAACTACTGGATTTTAATTCTCAATGAAACCGAAATCTCATTCTGCAAGTATAGTATTCGCACTACTAGCACAACATGCCGTCAATATTTCGAAACCCTTGCAAGATCTAAATCCAGAAATACAGAATTATACAACAGCTATTGCATTCATCGATCTGTCACCGAATGAAGTCCATCCTCACCCGTATTACAATTATGATTCCGAACATTTCAAACTACAACAATTTGGATTATGGGTTCAATTAGGAGATGGAAATGCTACAGGCTTTGGGTTGAAGAATCTGATATTGAAATCCGGGCATTCCGAGGAGCAGCGGGAGGGGCAGCGGGAGTGGGCATGGGAGTGGGAGTGCAGAGAAAAAGGGGAAACCTCTTGCATTCTTCTTCTGGCAGAAGCATAAGCGATTGATTTATTGGGATTGTATGAATCTCCGTCATTACAAAAACAATTATGTGAATTAGGTGTTCCTGCTTCCTTATCCAAACAATCGAAAATTGGATTGAATCAAGAGGCAGATCTTCGATTTGCAGGATGGAGTAAAGAGACAGGCAAATCAGAGCAGTTGAAGATATTGTCTTGTAGTTTTTGAGTGTATAATTTGGATTTTGGAGATGAAGAAGATAGTGTGTAATGTGGAAATTTAGTAGTTTTCTATGTTGAGGGCTGAGTTGTTGCGGATACATCTAAAATCAGGGAATATTTTGGCGTTTCTTGGAATTGTTGATTAAATGTTCACTAAGATTGTCACTTATACAGGGGATCAACTATTGGAGGGTGTGCCATTGCAGGTATATATTTCATTCACAATCTATGTACATATGTTCGAATCCACCATGCGACCATACGGTATCAAGAATGGGTCGTTGCCCAAACCTCTTCTGTTGATCCACTCCTCGATGAGATCAGCATGCATATTCACGGTTCCGGTCTTGATACCGGGTATGCCGTAGTTCTTTCCGATATCCGAACAAGCCCTCTGTATATGAGTGGCATTCATCTTCATAACAAAAACCTTGACGCCTTGGTTATGATGTCTCTGCGGTGGTGTGTTTGACGGCGACAAGCTCCTCTGGCGTGGGGATTCTTTCTGTCTCTGGGAGCGATGAAAAGTCTTTGAATCTATTTCACTGATGCTTGGAGATCGCTCTGTCTTTGTGCCGCGGATGTCTGGACTGCTTCTTGATGAAAGGGGGACACCGGCAACCCACGTCGTTGATGTTCTACTACCAACATGATTTCACTTAGCTCCCACTATTGTGGGAATCTGAGATTCTCCCCTGGTATGAGTTGTAGGGGTGGTGATGACCGAGATGCGCGCCTCGAGAACTTGTTTCACCTGGTGGAAGACTTTTTTGGTCGTTGTATCTCTCAATTCCACCGGAAGCTTGTCAAACGCATCGTCGACCACGCCAAGTACAGACGGTGTGGCCTGCCTTGGACGCTTGGAATTTAACTTGGCTTTTTTCTTTGCTGGTTCAGCCTCATCTTTCTTCGTGTTCAGTCTTCTCAGAATGGCTTCCTGCCTCGCGATGGGATTCTGTTTAGTCATTAGTTCCAGTACGGATGTTGTCTCAGGAGACAATGCACAACGCGAGTCTTGCTTACATCATCGGGCAGTCCATATTCATCCAAGGCTCGATCTCCCATTATGACAATATTACTATGAATCCACGATGTTAGTTGGATGACACTCAGTATCTCACATTTGAATCGCATACCTTGGGAAGAACATACCACAGCAAATTTGATGGGCCTGATTGGTGATATACCTATATCTATTGCTATAAGGTTGCGGATAGATCAAATTACAATCCTAAAAATCGTCAGCTTCATAACGATCAAAAGAAGAATCAATAATTTCTTGAAAAAGAGATTACATACCTTAGGGATATATCACAGCAAATTTGATAGGCCTCGTAGTGAAATACCTATAGCTATTGCTACAAGACTGGAATCTTAGCAGATTGCGTCCCTGAAGATTCGTCAGCTTGGCAACAACTAAGAGAAGGATCAACAATTTCTCGAATGGAATAAGGTATATTACCTGGTGAAAGAACAGTTGCAAACATTTATGGAGAGAAGCTGTAAGAGTTTGTAGAGACCTAAAAGGTTGCGAGCTGTAGAGTCAAGAAAATTGAGGAGAGTTGAGAGGTTGAGGAAGTTGAAGAAGTTGAGGAAATTAAGGAAAATTGAGGAAAGTTGAGAAAGTTGAAAGTTGAGAAGGCTGTCTAGAATAGAACAACAAAGGAGAGCACAGTACAGCCATATATACCTAATAATTCTCAGCCCAGCGAAATAAAGTCGTGTCTAGAAAGCGGCCGACTAGACCCTTTTAACGGAGACTATTTTAATCATGTGACCGCACGCCTCGAGGCTCACGTGCACCCGCTATATTATCAATTCGTATCAATATCCTAATTCATATCATTGTGCCAATTTATATTAGACAATCACTCTCATCGCTAAGCTCTACAACATTCAAATAAAGATTCCAAAATGATTTGAATGTGTTGAGATACACTATGAGTTTTGTATCTATCGAGATCTCTACAACAGTCTAATATTAACATTGTATGGCTAGAATAACTAGGAGGTAAATAGTTGCTTTCAGTATGTTGTTTCTTGACACCGTTTAGAGTAATTTTCCACATCACTTAGTACCCGGGACGAATGCTGCTGCAATAGAAATTTGTCCTCTTCCCTGCACTTCCCCTCCGGCAGGATATCGTGCCTCCCATCTCATGTTACGATCGTTCACGATCATAACAAGTTCATATTCGACTTTGTAGTGTCTCTTTGCTCTTACGCCTTCCTCTGGTTCTACTGGTTGGATAAGATTTTGCTCCTTCAGAAAAGTCATATCTGTTTCAATGATACCGATAACTGTTGCTCCTAAATACCCAGCCGATTAGATTCCGGAACTACACACAAATCCATCATCCCTTACGCACCTTTATTCTTCTCATGATTTTTTCGGTAGTGTGATTTCATTTTATTGTCAGAAACACAGAGGTACTCTTTACACTCGAATCGTGTGCCTTCTCTTGCGTCAAAGATATAAAATACTTGTAAAGAATACTCTTTATCCGTAGGTATCTCGTCGCCCTAAAAACTATGTAAGCAAATAGTCTAATGGGCCCAGGTCCATTGCAAACATAGATACTGACCTTGTTGATGAGCCAGTAGATGGTATATTTCAGGTATTTTCTACCATCTAAAGGCTCAAAATATGGGCGTACCCCTCTGTGCGCAGGAAATTCATCCGGTTCATGTTCTTCGGTACACAAGAATCCATAGCTAGATCGGCTGATACGCTGTGGGCCGCCTTTCTTATTCAAAGCCCGAAGTACTGCTCCTGAGGAAACAGTGGTCTCGCTTCTGTATCTACGATTAGTTATGAGAACCAAAGGGTGACTCTTGGGAGCCTACGGAGCTGATGGAAAAACTAGTTTAATCTCATCGTTGCGGTAGTTGCGTATTGCTGCGAGTTGTCTTTTTAGATGGGTTCGAAGGGAGGGAGATTCCCCAAAGCCTCCAATTAGGATGACTTTCTATGTAGTGGATTAGACTCTTTGTTTTAATTTCCTGCTAATCATAGATAAGCTATAACACACCTTTACGGTTAACCCTTTCTCTTTTGCGCCATCTAGTTGGGCTTTCATCAAGACTGCAACTCTCTCCAAAAGCGGGTCGAAGATTTTCTTCAGGTCAGAACTGTATTGCGTGTCAGAAAGGCTTGCTATCTCAGTTCGTTCAATCACTCACCATCCCATCTTGAGTCGATTGTTGAGGAATCGCTTGTCCGGATTTTTATTTGCTCTTAAACCAGGTATATCAATCCATACAGTTGGGACGTTGTCTGCCGCCACATCGACATTTCTTTTCACATCATTCTCAAATCTAACTAACAACTTATCTATTATACCTTCAATTGTGGAGCGATTAACTTCAAGATAATCTTCGCCTCGAAGTCTGGCACTTAGATGTTCACGGAGCGCCTCATTTAAATAGCTAGAGCCACAGAGATCGCCTAAATTATTCAGTATATCGTGAAGAAATGTTGAATGAAATCAAAACTTACCACCAGCTTCAACACCCTCCGCCTTTAATTTTAGGGGGTAAGTTTCGCCAATAGTATATGTTATGGTATCGACCGTACCCCCACCAGCATCAATTAGAACGAATGTCTCTCCGGTCTGTGAATGTAAATGTTATCGATTTTGATAGTAGCGAGGAACATAAAACTTACTATCATTGAAGTAGTCTCGCTGGCAAGCATATAAGCTGCTGCAGCTTCGGGTTCGGAGACGATAAATAGATTATTCACGCTGTCGTTCTCAACCCTTCCAAGACCAGACTCGTGCATGGCTCTTTCCATATTCTTTTGCATTGTTCTGCTAGCTTTTGGCGTCCAGATTGGAGGTACGCAGAGCACAAACTCTACGGGGCTAGTATCCCTGAACTCATGGTGTTTGATAAGCTCATTTTTAGTATGAACAAAAAGATGATGAAGATAGTCTGCAATGACATCTTCTTTATCTTTGATAATCTTATTCCTTTTCAATTCTTGGCAGTACGGTTCGAGATCTCGTCTAATCTCCTGCGTAAGATCGCTTTCATCTAGAAGTAATTTGAACCTTGCCATATATCTATTCTGGTTGCGATTTGAATCGGCGAACTCTAGTTTTCGCTGAATCTGATAGCCCCAAAGAGTTTCTTTGTCCTCTTCGTCATCCTCATCGAGTTCCATATCTAAATCTTCGTGTAGGCTTTCTACTCTGTTTTGTTGTTGTTCGTCGTCAGAGTCATCTATATTTATGACATCGACTGGTCTATCTCTCGACCTCAGAAGTAACGGATCCAAATACGCTTTCTTCGGGTACCAAATTTCAGTAGGCACTTCTTTTCTCCTTGGCAGATATCCAGAACGCAAGGGTTCTCCCGGATAGTTGATAATACTCTGAATCTCATTCAAGTAAATATAGGTATTTGGCACGTCGCTCGATTTAGTGTCTCTCGGCAATGCAAGGAACGATACAGAGGAAAACGTCGTTCCAAAATCAATGGCGACAATGAAACGTTTATCTTGCGTTGCAAGCCCTTCTGCATCCGACCCAGCTCGAAATTTGCGGCTGGATAGTTGAAAATCGGGATCATCTATCTCCATATCGAGTAAAATAACGAGGAAATTTTCGGCTAAAGTGTGATCAATAGGTCATTCACGGCTATAGCTAAGTAGCTTGTGAAAGGATCGAGAATAAACAGTTTATAAACGTTTTGCGGAACGGAACGAACCGCATCTAGATATTCAAATGATTGGTTGCGCCTTGCAATGTGGCTGTGCCGCCATGAAATACTACCCTTTAATTTCCCAGGCCTGCAAGTCAACCTTGCAGCCTCATGCTAACCCTGCAGAGTACTACCATACATACTAGGTACATACCCAACATTTCTTCAACCACGCAAGTCAACCTTGCAGCTTCATGATAGCCAACAGTTTGTTGAAGTAAGTTAGGAGAAAATCAATTGAATCTTATCCCTGCATTTTTGCAGCTAGTAGAGTTGCATACTAGACTCGAGACTTCAATCAAGTCGTTGGAGTTGTCATTGTTCCTTGATATCTATAGAGAATACTTAAATCTGTTTCCTCTTCCTCCCTTCCAACTACCATTTGAATTTTGGCACCCAAGCTGTATGCAAAACAGCAATTTATTCAATTGATTCGTTTGCTAGTTTGACATCAGTTACGTCCTCTTTCAGCTCAACTCTTCTATCCGAGCTACGCTAGCCAGGAATCTCTAAGATCTCATTCTAAGCATCACATATCTCTCTTTGGTGTTATTCTGGACTTTTTGCCATTTAACAAACTCACTCTCACACGATGGCAAAGAAGAGACAGCCCTCATCTGCCCCCAAAAAAGCTTCCTGGAGTATAGAGTCTGAATGTGCATTGTTTGGATTGCTTGACTTTTGTATAAAACACGCGCATGTTTTTCCATTCAATGAAGAGAACGTCGCAGGCCGCTTGTGCTCTACGAGTGGTTCAAATGAAAGCTATACCTGGGATCAAATTACCCGGAAGCTTGAATACATTTGGCGAGAGTTTGGCAGGATCGATTCCCTAAGTAAGGCGGACATATATGTGCATGGTTCTGCATGCTTTAACTATCTCACAGAAGATGAGCAGAGGGTTGTGGGTTTGAACGTTGAGCAGTGGGAAAGAACATTGAAACCGGTATGTCTGCATCCTCTTGTGAAATCTGTACTTTTAAGAACTTTACTAAGCTTACACTAGATTAGCGTTATAGAGAAGACTTTGGTAGATACTATCAACAGAAACGAATCTCGTTCCACTCTTGTATCTAATGAACGCCGAAGCCACACTTCTGAGTGTAGCATAAGTGAGAGTGATCGCCATACGCCAAGAGCGCAGAGGCATCAAACGCGCGAGATTACAAAAAGATTGAAGCGAGAATGGAATGCCCCCAGAAGTCAATCCGAAGAAGAGGGTCCCAGAAAAAGATCCCGAAACAGTGAGAAACACGTGAGTGCATAACGGCAATGTTGAATAGAAGCGAATGCTAACTTCTTAGTTACTATACAACGAACAGGGTCAGAGTATGCATAATAAGGAAGAAAAACGAGTAGTTCAAGACCTTAAAGATAGAACTGAGCGCGCGCCAAAAGAACAATTAGAATTCGTTGGTGACGAACTTGACCCTACTGAAAATAAGAAGGGTGACAGTGTCTTAGCCCTACCTTCATTAGAGGATAGCGAGCTTGATGACCTCACGCCTTTTGGGCTGAGAAAAAATTCTCATCAGTCACAGGAAGACTTGGTTTCTTCTCCAACCACACACAAGCGGATTCACAGAGCCGCTTTGCGAAGGAAGGACGAAAAGATATTGGAGCTCCAGGAGGAAGTCAACGTCAAGGAAGACAAGCTCAATGTACTTCAGACTAAGCTAGACTCCTATAGATTGGTTGAAGAAAGGCAGCAGCAAGGGAATGATTCCATTCGACTTCTTGTCTCGAATCTACATCAAGAAATTGAACATCTAAAATCAGCAAAAGATAGCTGTCGAAGAATTGGAACGTTCACCAAATTAGCGGGAAGATACACCCAATCTCGAAATGAGATGCAGATTGAAAGGAAGATTCCGGTTATGAGACGTCTTATGAAGAACATACTTGGTGGTTGCGACGATGACGCCACGCTCAAAATCCCTGATTCTGATGTCTCAGCTGGTTTGAGTGCGCTATTTTCGTTTGGGTTCGGGTTGGCTGACCAGACGCGTATAAGTAAAGAACAAGTTGCCGCCTTGATATCAAACCGCCCGCCATATTCTGTCATTGAAACTTTGGTAGAAGCCGCTGTCTGTACTTGGGTTTTCGAATCCACCTTTCCGAACTTCGATCAGAACCCCAAGAGTCTGAGCTTACTCACGACATACAGGAATATTATCGCAACTCAAGGTAAGCGAATACTCATATAACCCAGTACTTGACTCTTCATTTCTGACTACCTATCTGTGTGTTCCAGATGGTGCTATAGCTTTGAAGAACCTTGAACTAGTATCCCACCATGAATTGATAAACCATCCACGATTTCAGATATTGATGATCAAAGAAGCCGAGGACCTAGCGGATTCACTCTCGCATACAATAGCCCCATTATTTCCCAAGAACACTGAAGAGTCCGAGGAAAACGTCTTCGAGACTTGGGGGGAGGAGGAAGGTGTCTGGAAAGCACGGCGTCAACAACTTATCGCCTTATTCAGACACGCGATGGAGATAAAAGCATATGCGGTGCTTACTCCTGAGCGGTATGAGCTGGTAAACTATGTACCTGGTACTATATTCAATCCACAAACCATGGAAGTCGAGGTGATCGAGGCGCCTACCAAAAGTCCGACTAAAGAAGGCCGTATCGTCGAACACTGTTTGCATGTTGCAATTCAAGCATTTACTGAAAAGGCGGTAAAGGACACAGATCCAGTCTCGCAAGCAACGATTCAGTATAAGAAGTTCACACGTAAACTTATCGCGGAATCTTCGAAGAAGATAGGCTTAGAACCAGTGATACTTGCCAAAGCAATAGTTGTTCTGAAAAACTGAGCTAGCTTTAGGTGCCAATTTTTTCTTGTATGGAGGAGATTCAACACTTCGCGGTTATTGTGTTTACAAGAAAAGGCGCTTTCGACGTAGTACTAACATGCCGGTGGTTTTGTTTGAGGCCCCACTTGAGAGTTGTTGATAGGCGTTCCGAGTATATCAGAGTTTGCGAATGAACCCTTCCGAGTAAAATACTTCTTTTATATATTATTGGGGTCAGATGTGATATCTTTGATAATGGGTACGCTATTATGAAAGTAAAGAGCTTGTTTTTTCATATTGGTTGAATCAAAAAATTAGAATTTCAATCAAATCTTTAGGCTAATGTAAATTTGAGATCAATATTTAGATGATGTGATTTGAAAATCTCACATGATCATTCACATGATTTGAAATTTCAGCAAATTTGAGAGACTCAATTCATTTTAGATTGTAATGAACGCTGGTATATACCCAATAAAAGCACAACTCCCTAATTTCCCCGCTTACAAAAGCGCATCGTCACCTCTATCTCCATTAAGCTTCGCCTTCGTCATCTCACTCTGTCCAGCCACCTCCTCACTTCCCACCGTCGCCAAATACTTCTTAAAGTTATCACTCATCTCTACCACCTTCTCGAAATGATCCCGTCTCAATTCCACTTCCAACTTTCCATCCTCGTTTGGCCCCTTCTTTGTCTCGGCTTCATATTCGGCTAGTGCAACCGCGGTTTGGAAAGCATTGCGGATCTCACGACCATTCCATTCGATATCTTTGAGTACATCATCTGAGAGAATATAGCGCTTCGCAGCACTCTTGATGGTGATTTCATGTCCACGTTCTAATCCTAGCTTGGTAAAAAATTGAAGCCAGATTCTCTTACGGCCTTCGCAGTCTAGAGGGCGGTATCCAATGTACACGTGAATACGAGAGAAGAAAGCTGGATCAAAGTGTCCCACACGATTTGTAGTGAGGAAGAGAATACCTCTGTAGTATTCCATCGCTCTTAAAAAGACAGATACGAGTCCATTACGTGTGAGTTCGGAAACTTCACGACGCTCGAGATACACATCGGCTTCGTCGATTAACATGACAGCGCCCCAGATTTCGGCCAATTTGAACCATTTACTGAGGGATTCTTCGACGCGGAATTCATCGGTTCCGATGTCACCACAGGTAAGTGAGAGGAGAGGTCTTGATGTGAATTCGGCTACACATTCTGCGGTGTAGGTCTTACCAGCACCGGGAGGACCGTGCAGCAAGAAGATTTGTCCCTCTCCTTTGTTGGGAATAGGATCCGCTGACCAGGTTGTTTCGCTTCTGCCAGCTTTCTTAGAGGAAGTGTATTTGTGAACGAGGGCTTTGATCATTTCCTGTTTTTCATTTGGTAGGACTAGATTCTCGATAGCCGAAGTGTAGAATTTAGGAGGTTGACAACAATCAACGTCAAGAGCTTGCCATTTTTTGGACTTGAGGTCGAAACCCATGATACGACGAGGGCAGAGAAAGTACTGGTGTCGGGAAATGATTCCATTTGCGTCGGTTTCGGCAAGCGAGGGGGTTTCGCGAGGTTCGATATTTTCGTATTTTCCCCAGCGTGTATTGGCCGATGCAGCTAGTCGCTTAGAATTACAATCTGTACAATTGCAGTTATAATGTAAATCTGCAAGAATACCGGAATCGTCATCATCGATACCGAGGACCGGAGCTGGGTGTTTCTGTGTTTCTTGCCAATCGGCGTATGTGTAGAAAGCACTTTGATCAACCACAACACGACCCTCATGGAAACGTTTTGGCTTTTGCTCAACAGGCATACTGAAACCTCTGTAATCCATTTGTTTGCCCATCAACATACTGTAGAATTTCTCTCCACGATCTTCGAGTTGTTTTCGTGGAGATTGGGCAGGATTGCCATCGATGTAATGGGCAGGAATCACCTTCAAAGATGTGACTTCGCGCTCGCCTTCAAACGGTGCGATGGTGACCTCATGAGATCGACGTCCAACAAATCGGCCATCAAAATCTAGATACCACATCTTGACTTTGAGAGGTGATGGCTGTCCTGGTCTAGTATTCTCTGTGGAGTTTTCACACCCTTGGAGAACGAAACCAGCGCGTTGCTCGTCGAATTGAGCGTAGACATCCATTCCTGGCTTGAACAACATCCATAACATCTCAAAAGTTACTACTGGATTAGCTCTAGCGTGTCGGTCATCCTCCAACTTCAATTTCTCTTCAAAGTTATCCTCAAGATACTTCTGAAGAACGCTGATATGGTGACTGGCTTCCGCATCATCACAATTCTCTTTGTATTCTTGAAGTTCCTTTCGGTAATGAACAAGAATTCCATAAGGTTCCTTGATTGAGATGGTGTCTCCGAGTAAAGATTGTCCGGGATAGTATTCGACAATGGATCTTAAGGCTTTCATGATGTGTGGAGAATGAATAATGAGTTCTTTCTCTTCCATAGATCGTTCATCGAAGTCATTCTCGTCTTTCATCTCTGATGATATCACATTATCATCATCTTTGTCCTTCTTGTTCTTTTTCTTGCCATAAATGGTAGGGAACCAAATAGTAACACTGTATAGGACTTCTAGAATAGGTATTTCTGAATCACGATATCTTAAAAATGTTAGTGTCTGATAGGAGAACGAACAATGAGATTAACATACGTGGTTTTCTTCAACTTATATGGTGCTGCCAACTCCTTTGTTCCTTTGATTTCACCACCTACATCCTTATACTGGACTTTGTACAAGATCTCTGGGCATTTGATATCTTCGTCCTTGCCAGCATCGCTTGATGCTTGGGTGGAAGTGGTAGCATCCTTCTCGACCTTGACCACTACATATTTCTCGCCATCTTTACTTGGGATCTCGTTGGAATGCATGGTTGAGGATATTGTGAAGAAGTGAGAAGTATGTGATCAGGTATTATGAAGAAAGAAGAAAAACGAGGAGGATGAGGAAGGATAAGAAAGGATATGAAGATTGGGAAGGATTGAACACTGAGGAGTATATAAATATTGAAAGCTAGACGGTTCAAGCAGATGAGGAGATAACAGATTTTGTGAAACTTTTGTGAAATTTGTGGAGTACAGGTGGTGTTTACATAGGCAGCACTCGCCGCAGCAGTCAGCCCGCAGATGAGCACCACACCTGCCTTCTCCCATTCGTTGGAGATAGCAATACATTGCTTGTCCAGTGTCTTTCCCTACCCGCATTGGATACTTTGACTCACCGTGTTGTCTAGGCAAAGGATGAACGTTTTCATTATCGGTACATACGTGAATGTGGCGGCTCTTTGTATGTAACTAGTAGCCCTAGGTGATTTTCACGATATTTGATTGGTCCCAGCTGGTCTGGCGAGGCAGATTAGTGGATACATGCCTAGGATCTCCGCCATATCGCTCAGCCGTAGATTTACGTGGGGTATCGTCAATGGCCCCGAATCCTTCAATGATATCCGATCATGATCAGTGGTAGGTGGAATTACGAGCAAGTACAGCAGTTACGAGGGTAGCATCATATCATTGTTAGACATATAGAGGGGGTAAGATAGATTAATAAATGTATTGCCATTCGGTTTTTAGAGACGACAACGGTATTGAGCCACTAAAGGTTAAATGTTATCTGAAATTCTTAAAAGACAAGTATTTACTATTCAAATTGATATAGGACAATTGTATACTCTCGTTTCGTGAAGAGAGTTAACAATCCTAAAATGCCTCACCTTGATCTTCTCGAAAAGCCTAATTACCATTGCAATATAGGATGCTTCACAGGAACTGTTAACTGGGCCTGTATTTGCAGGGAGCTTCCGTACAACATGAAGATTCCACAACATAAATCTTGCTGTGTTCCCACTGGTTCCTGTTCCTGTTCCACTTTCACGATGATACTGGTGGTCCGGGCCGTCTAGCGTATGAGTAATACCTCGATTTCACGTAAAAGACAAGGCAACCAAACAGATCGTGGCCGTGCAGCATCAGATAGTTGTGATCGTGCCAAAATCATATATTCGTGATTGAAAAACTCATCGTTGCCATGCTGGAAGAGTTCGCATAGATTGTTCAGGTAAAGTTCTTGAGAATTTCTGCATCGTTGTCCAAAACACATGGTTACCGGTCTGGGCGAGTACTTAGCTGAATCTCAAGTCGATATTGCAGCTATATACAGTACTCAATATATCAAAGCCCATTCGGATATTCCAAATATAGAAGATCATAAAGCCATTGATAGATTCACATCTTATGGTGGAAGTTTTCGCATAGTAAAGGAGGTTGATTCGCTCAAATGATTGGGCTATTAGTTAAGTTTAGCAATAAACCTTAATTTGTGCGCTGAAATTGACTATTCGTGTCCGTTGTTCGAGTAGATAACAATTAACAACGAATGCCCTGGTGTAGAGAGATTGAAGGATATTGCTTTGAAAAGCACGTCTCCGAGAAAGACTGGTTGTTGTATCGAAAAGGCCTTTTATAGTATATACCATCTTGAGTTGTATAAGAGAGGTAGGTCATGCCCAACAATATGATGTAGATGTATAACATCGACGGCTATGAAAACCACATAGCCAAATATCGTTTTGACGAGTTTGAAAAAAGTCGAACAAAACAAATATATGGTGCAAGAAAGCACAATATTTTGAGATTTGCAGAGCATGTTGTGGCAGTGCTAGCTAGAATGGCTGAAGTACCTACCGGCTGATAGAGCTAAAATTAGAAATGATCGGACCTGGACTTATATTAATCCGGCAGAATCTCGACCGAGTCGGTCACAATTTCCCCCTTCATCATCGTTTCTTACTCACACCATTTTATACCACGAAAAAGCCATTTCCAGCCATCACTATTCTCGTAACGCAACTCAACTCTAGAGGCAATCAACAATCCCAAAAACCCAAGGATCGAATATTGAATCCTTTCGCGAATGCCTTCCTTCCCGTCTTGCAGATCATGCAAGCAAACAGGCTACCCATTTATCTCATTGGATTTACGAGCACTCCCGGTAGGCATGATACCAATTCAGATGTCTATCTAATTATTTCTATGCTATCAAGAATTCCACTTCTTTTGCAATATACATATCAGATCCATGCGAAATCAAAGCCTTCTTATCGCGGTCGCATTCATGGTCACTTGTTGGCCCTTGGCCTTGATATCACCGATCTATCAACAAGAGGAACCCCACCAAATGTACTGAATCTATTTTCTGCTCCAAACTATTGATTTGCAAATGTAACCATTATACATCACTGTAATCATAGCCTCAAAGTAGTTCTTCGGTAATCAAGCCATATAAACCTCACAATTTATCATTGGTAAGGTAAGCCTTACGGTCCGTCCCTCTACAGAATTTTGCATGAATTATTTAGCCTATCGTTTATGATGGTTCTTCAACTTTATTCCAGAGATATACGCCAAGTCTGACGTGCAGAGATTGCTGCGCCTATAATATTTCTGGTTTTTGGTGGGATATCCCACTCTATTTACTCTGTTATTGGCTATAAAGCCTATAAGTGTGCGCCAAACCGCAGTGAAGCGCTTAGCCGATCTTCATGGAGGGGTTATCTCAAGTTGGTGGGTGATATCTAGAGAGACTCAGCCAATCTTTAGAATATATTTAATACTGTTACTCCTTGGACTTAGTCAATGTTCTCCTTGTCCATGCCTTACTTGTATGGAGTTTCCATATTTTAATCTTCTTTTACCGTTTTGATTTTCGGTTTGAGCATTTTCTTAGAGTGATATCATGGTCTATACTGAGTCCAAATTTTCACACCTTTCCTACTCTACCGTTGGTCATGGTAGGACGGATTCCCCAACATTCATCGATGATACTTTCACTCCTGTATCCGGAATTGGAGTTGCCATTCCCTATCCCGTTCTACAACGAACATTTCTGTTGGACCCCACGCCCCCACCAAGTCCAGTATATCAAAAATTCAAATATCCCTCATCTGCCCCTTCATCGACAATACAGGGACAACAGGATCTTATAACATTTGATAAACTTCCAGAATGGAGTCAGGATAACCCACATATCCACTCCGGATATCGACAAATATCCCATTCTACTTCCACCTGTTTACATTCCTGTTTCCAAATCCATAATGAAACTTTCAATATATGGTCTCATTTCATTCCCTGTATCTTATTCGTTATTCTCGAAGGCATCGTTATGTATTATCTCAATACGCGCTACCCTAATGCTACGATCAAAGATCATATTATCTTCTCATTTTTCATTCTCTGCGCAACGATATGTCTAGGCATCTCGGCAATCTTCCACTCTCTTATTTCACATTCTCAAAAAGGCCGCGATCTGTGGTTAAAACTCGATTATGTGGGAATTGTCTTTCTCATCATTGGATGCTTCATTTCAGCTGTATACATGTCTTTTTTCTTTCAACAAACTTTACAATATGCTTATTGTGGAATGGTAAGTTGTCTCTCTCCTTTTTCATTTCTCTATACTTATAAGATGTATAGATTCTAGCAATGTCAAGCACGGCATTAGTTTTTCTCCTCCTACCAGCTTTTCAAGGCCATCGATGGCGTTCTTTTCGTGTAGTAGCTTTCTGTACAACAGCTGTTTCGGTTCTTATCCCTTTCATTCATGCACTGGCTCAGTCTGGATGGGACAAGGCGATGGAGCAATCGGGTATGCCGTATTATTTCGCAGAAGCATTACTGCTTTTGGTCGGTGTTGTTTGTTTTGCTGTACGTTTTCACCCTCCCTGTTTTGGAGGTGCAAGTTGAGAAGACTAATAGGAAAATAGAAACGATGGCCAGAATCGTGGATTCCAGGTAGTTTTGATCTATTGGGTAATTCGCATCAGATATTTCATCTGCTGGTTGTGTTGGCCATGGTGTTGCATTTGGTGGGGCTTTTACAGGCGTTCAATTATAATTATGCGAAAGGGGAATGTAGAGGGACTATTTCATAGGATAGGCTTAATATACGGAGTTATAGGATTGTGGGAAAGGAGAGGGATTGTATCATAAGGTTGTACTATATGTATGGAGCTGTGAAACTGTTGGGAAATGGGAAAGGGATGTATAAATTGGGAGCGACGGTTTTGGGCTGTGGTTCACACATCAGGATTTTATTGTGGTAATGTTAAGACGAATTCATGATGATTGGGATGAATGGTACGAATGAGATGAATTGGAATATACATATGGGTATGGACGGATAAATATACATTGGATTGGATTGGAAAAGATAAAGTAGGAATCATATACCCTCGAGGTATTTTTTGTGTGGTTTATGAGGATTGGAGATGAAAGGACATGGGAATGAGGCTGAGAATGGGGAAGTTATTGTATTATACCTTGAGCTTTATTCGGAAGCTGCAATGAACATACTTAAACAAACAATCAGTAGCCCTCTCAAAGTGATATTTGGATTAATGTGAGTAATAGTCTCAATGATATTAACCCAAATTCTTCAGCCCACCAAGTGGTGCTCGCTTCAAGCACGAATGCAATGCAGCAGAGGCATGAGAAGAACACATCGTATGACCCTAAATCTTACGTCTTTTCCCTTCGTTTTCTCTATACCATCACATGCGCAACTACAATCTACTCCATTTTACAAAAACCTCGGGGCCCAAAACTTCGTCCAAAAAAGCCTAGGAACCCGTCCCGATCTTCCCTGTTATATCTTCTTCCGTTTCCACATCGTCCGATCACGAAAATCATGACTGTAATGGAATCAACCTGCACACGAGACCCAGGTATAATACAATTTGACATATAACGCTCTAACGGACCCATATTCCCCGCGTGGGGTACAGATAGTGTACCACGACGGAACCACGGCTTCTGGAACGTGATTTTTCCTTCCGTTGTCCCGCATACATGTTCCGTACATTGAGGCTATGGAGTTACGTACCGGATGGTAATGAAAAAATGAATTAATTCATGCCACGTTCTCATCACATGTTGAAGTTGAAGTTGTGTTTTCGCTACTTCAGATGCTAGAATACTTTTGCTAGGTCGTTTCATGTGTACTCCGTATCAATAGCATGCGACTATGCGACTACAAGAAGAAATACGGAGAGCATGACTGAAGATGTGGTACCAATTACGTGCTTGCCCAACAAGATCGGAACACATGCCCATCAATGTACTGGGGGAAACAACTCGGGCGCGGAAGAATCGATTAATGGTATCGTGGTCGGTATTTCTCGGTATTGGCAATGCATTCGATTACTGGCTGGTTTTGCCTTAGGGTTTGAGGATCTTTCTAGAATATACCTTGATACGATAATATCCCATGTGTTGGTGTATGCACGAAGGGTGATTAAGGGTGGGGCAGCTAGAGGTACAGCAAGGACCTACAGGAAGGACGAGGACGCCTTATGTGTGACGACCCAATACCATAGCCAACCATCGAAATCAAAGGTTTGGTATACATATTCCCATGATCAACGAGTGTTTCAATTGCTAAACAGCAATGAGGAGTGTTGGTCACATCCACAGCGTTTCATCAGTACATTACGTAACAAGGCCTGCATTCGCTCGCTTTTCGCTCCCTATTCTCTTGCTAAGAATCATTCTCTAGTCACACTGAGTATCACAGGTACTATTTACTAAATCATACCTCCGGAATATAATTGAAATGCCAATGATAGCACACTCGTTATATCATTACACCGATACACGTGTCAAGAACATTTCACAACGCGCAGCTGAATTGTCCTCCTCGCATGTTCTGTTTGGAATGCTGGCGTTAGCCCCTGAATTCTATTCTCACATCATCCAAGTCCAAGTGGTTAAGCCCGAGAAAAGAACAGAAAGTTAACTAAGATGCAAGGACATTATGCCCAATTCTTCCTTTCAGGGCAAGATTTGCCACCTAAAGAGGCACGGTTAGTTCCGGTTGTGCAACCAATGGAATACCTATAAAGTTACATGGCACTCCTGCATTATGACATACATATATACCACACACTCTGATATCTTCTGAAAGTTCTTGATACTGTATTGTGATATCATACTGAGAGCAGATCTCAGCATACTTATCAATTCTTATATCTTGAATCAATTCGTCGCCTAATTAAATCCAACGTTGCTTGTTATCAAATACTTTTTCATCTAGAAGCGTCTCTCTCGTATTTGTTTACTTATTCGTGTTGAATTCAAATACTTAAGTAAATAAAGAAAGAAGGCTTAATTAAAATCATTAAATACACCATGGCGAAATCATCAAACTCATCCTCATATTCATCTACACCGTCATCATCTTCCTCGTCAACATATAAAGTAGGACCCTCAAAACCATCCTCCTCAACCTCATCCTCAAGGTAAGTCCTACAAATCATTTCTCTCTCACTTCCATAAGATCAGCATTAACACCCTTTCCAGCGCCCACCCTCCCTCCTACAAAATCCTCTCCACCCTAATCTTCCCAAACACCCCTCAAAAACATCACACAGTTGGTCGGGGCACGCCTGGCAACGGCATCACTCCCTGGATGAACAGTGGTGATCTACGAATTTTAGGGGGACGAAGAGGAAAATTGGATCAAGTGGATCCGGAGAGTTTGACAAGTTTTTGTTGATCTTCCGACATGTGAATTATTCTTCGCAATGCGGAAATGAGATCGTGGGAGATGAGCAGGTGGACCATGGGAAGGAGTACAAAATCAAGAGAAGGGAAAGTTACGATTGTACGAATTTTACGAGCAACGACCTGGAGTTATGCAAATGGGAAGGAAAGAAAAGGAATGGAAAAGAAAGACGGAAAAGTGTTTATTTTGGTGCACCGCATTATTTGGCAGGGCGTTCTATGACCTAGCTTGAAGCTTCGCATTATCAGGTTTAGGTTTGTGCGTTACTTTTGGATAGAGAGTATGTTCCATAGCATATTCTCACGTACGGATTTGGTTCAAGGTTTTGGATGGATGGGTTAGCGAGGAGTTTGGGAATTGGGATGTATTTCTATGATTCAAATGATTAATGATAAAGATACCCTAAGACTATTCGAATTCATTAAACGATTTCATATATGGGAGAGAGGCTTTAAAATTGTATGCAAGTCCAATCACAATGTTTAAATCATCTGAGACAAGGAAATCTTACATTAACTTTGCCGATCTGCACACTATGGTGAGAAGTAATATCAGATCCGACATGCAACAAAATCTGCAACCCGACCTCTGAATTGCCACGAGATCTATCGATATGCAACAAAATCTCTGAAATTATATTTAGAAAAATGGGGCTCAGTCATGGCATGGAATAAGATATGCAACAAAAATTATGCTAATACTGATTGATGGTCGGTTATGCTCCGCCACGAGGATATCTCACCGCTACAACAAATCAAACACAGGTTTAAATCAAACACACCAAGCACCTAGGTACCTAGGTCTAGATTTCGATTTTGGTAGTTTGTAATGCGATGGTGAGAACTAGATATGCAATAAAAACCCAACATAGTAAGTACTATTACAACATGTATTAAGTCCACCGTGGCAAGGTCTCAGATATGCAACAAAATGTGAAGTTGTTGGCATTGGCTTGGGTTTGGTCTGTTAGGTCTGATTCCCCCCATGGCGGCGAAGAGATGTGCAACAAATGAGTTGGATACTAGGGATAGTAAAGTTCGAGGGTTAAAAATGGGAGTGTTTCCCGCCACGGGGGATTGCAGATGTGCAACAAATACCCGTTAGATCAAAGGAGTCTCTGTTTAGTTCCACGGTAGTAGTATGAGATGTAGTGACGTAGCAAGATGTGCAACGAAAATCCATATATAATCTGTAGAATTATCCCCCCCCCCCCCCCCCCCCCCCCCCGATATCCACATTTAGAATCAAGTGGTTCCGGTTCCATCGTGGCAATATTGAGATATGCAACAAAAGCATTATATGTTCATTCCACCGTGGCAGGCCGTCAGATATACGACAGAACTTCCAAGTTCAAAGTCTGATCTTGATCTATCGGATCCAAGCAGTTTCCAGTCTTAGCATGGTGCAAAAAGATATATGGAATAGAAGCCCGATATGATATCCCATCGTATGAGAGTTTCAGATGTGCAACAAATCGCCAGATATTCAAGAACTGGTCTCGATTTAATGAGTTCCGCTATGGTCCAATTTTAGACATACAACAGCTAAAACATTACTTGTATTCTACAATTTTCAATGATAATTTTAATTCATTCCAATTCCATAATAGAACACAATGAGATATGCAACAAAATCTTGTCATGTCAGAATCCTATATTCCACCATGGGATATTGGAGATTTCTAGACATATCACCCAAATCTAAATCTACATCTAGGCTAGAAAGTTCCCAGTTCCACATGGCAATGTTGAGATACAACAAAATCCCCAAGAGCAAAGAACAATCTCATATTCCACCGCAGAAGATTGTCAGACGTGCAACAAACCGTCTATTTAAGATCTAGCTAGGGTTTGTATTAAAGTACTTTCTAGGACCGTCATGGAATGGAATCAAATGGAATCAGATATGCGACAAAAGTCCAGAAATAGTCCACGACCTATCACAGAGTGTTGCGGATGTGCAGTAATCCATGAATTTGGAGTGGCAGGCTCTACATGGTGGAAAACTAGACATATGAACAAATAACCCTTATCATCGTAGGACATCCAGATATGCAACAAAAGAGCATCTTTATTCGAAGACCATACAATAAAAGCCCACAAGCCCATATTTACCACCATGGAAGAATATCAGATATGCAACAAAACTAACTCTTCTAGATATTGTGTCGTGAGAAAGAATGAGAATGAAAATGAGATGTACAATAGCCGATTGCCCCGCCGCGGAAAAATGTTAGATATGCAACAAAAACCCCAAAATGATCAACATCCTATTATTGAATGGAATGGAATTAGATATGCAACAAAAGTCCAAAGCTAATTCACATCCCACTACGGCGGATCGCACTTGATCTAGGTCTAGATATAACTTACTACGGCGTGAAACTAGTAGACTTTGACCTCCGTCGCGACGAAAATCCCCGGGCATCAACAGGTTCTGAGATGCCATCACGGGATTAGAGGAAACATGCAACAAAAGACCGAAAAACAACCTATGTTCCACAGTGGAAGACTTAGATATGCAACAAAACAAACTCAATTATCTAATGACTACTCATCTTCCACCGCGACAGAATTGTAGATGTGCAACAAAAGAGAAAGTGTAGATTCAGGTTGAGGTTGAGGTTCTGCTATGTGATTAAATATAAGACTTACAAAAATTTAGCGAGTCGCGTGCCGCATCTTGCGACCCTCTTCGCTCGTCTCCTTTTCTATGTCCGTTTCTTTCAACTGTATCGTCCCTACCCTCTATTTCAAAACTCCCTATGCACGAAAAATTCCCCTCCCAACTACCCCACAACCCTCTCCATAAACAAACACCTAGCCGTCCACACCCTCCCCTCTTCATCCTTTTCAGGCCACATCCCATCCTTCATCCTCACAACCCTATACCCCCTCCTAGCATACCAATCTTGTCTCTCCACCGGCTGCTTCTTTACTTTCAGCGCCACATTCCGTTCTTCCTTCCCCGGATAATCATTCGCTATAACTTCTAGTAATAATTTTTTCGCAGAAATCGGGGGTGAAGAGGCAAGTGTTTCGATTGTATCCATGGTTGCGCGGCCTAGACCTAAGCTGCGCATGGCGCTGGAAATGTAAAGACCAGATATTTTATAGGCGGAGGAGGGAGAGGAGGAGATGGGGGAGGACGGTTGAACTTCGAGGGCTATGTGGCCGATGGGGAGGAAGGAGTAGGGTGGTGAGACAGGGGTACGAGGTAGTGCGTTGAATGTTGTTGCTGAATCAATTAATGGTTCTGATTCCAAGGGAAAATGCGTTGCGTGAAGCTTATGAAGATCATCGCGAGAGACGGTGGTAATTGGTAGGACCTGTAGAGTATGTTAGATTTGACGAGATAATTGGTATGGGGAGATACGTACGATCCATTGAAGAGTAATAGCGCCCTGTCTCTGTTTTTCTCGCCATGACTCTACGTATTCTGAGTTCCAGGTGCAAGCTACTCGTTGATTGAATAATCTCTCGACATGGGATGGAGAGTCTGGGTCCCAAGGAATGAGGTCGACTTTTGCGAACTTGGGGGATGGGGAGGAGGGGGTGATGGGTGGTATGGCCATTGTTGTGTACTATGAATAGGCAATGGAAAAGAAGGAGGAGAACAAGAAAAGCAATCGAAGAGGAATTCAAGACTTAACTATACTATCGTACTCTATCTTACCTTAACTACTTATAGGCATTATGAAATGACTCATAGATTGCTTATGATTGCCATCTAATGATAATGAGGATTTCACTTCCACATTTGATAATCCGCATATCTCCTAGGATATGCGAGGTCGAAATGTGACATCGAGAGAATGGGGGAAGTGTCTCTTAGCTTTAATGAACGAGATCTAACCGTAAGTATATCGGCAAGTCAGCTGTCCAATTTCATATTGGCCATTGTTGTTAAATCCGCAGATCCATCGAAGATACTCAATCAAGACCTACCTATAGTGGCAGGAATTTTGATCGAACCATTAGAAATTGAGGAAGGGAGTCAATGAACGTGGAAAGCTAGTTGTCGTGATGTCAAATGTAGGGCGTGCATGAAGTGAAGGCTCACATTTGATGCCGCCGGTTTTAAGTGGGTCGGATTAGAGATCAATGATTGGTTAGACTTCCACCATTCTGGACGAACTATTTTTGAAAATCCGAAGAAGATACGGACAAGAAGCTGGGGTGTTTGATATTCAGATGAGAGAAATGGATATCTTAAGTAACGATGAATCAATTAAATACTTGACTTTACATGGATAACAAAATTATTTGTGAAAAAAATGTAATTCTTGCCAGAGTATTGTGTGCATACAAACGTGCGACTCAATGGCTCATATCTTCAATTGAAGTGACGTGAAGTCTATCTAGATGGGTCTTTTTCCGAAACCAGCATCATCTGGGTGCAATTCTGCCACCCAATTTCCGAAACGCCATCGCTATGTAAATGTAAAAGCAAATCTTCAATCATAGTTCCATAAACAAAAGATATCCCCCATTGAAGAATGAGAAGAGTATTCCCTCCACATCATCTATAACCAGACCATGTTCCCAACTGCGACCACTCCAATCATAGCCCACATCCATTCCCAATTCTTCCACATCCCCAAACCTAAAGAACTAGCACCACTACTGGAATCACTACTGGAGTCACTACTGGCGGTTAAAACACTCGTACCAACGTTTGTCCTTCCGGTAGTTTCCCCATAAATTCCATTCATGATATCCGCGGTGTCGATACTAGGCCCTACATTGAAGAAATCTACCAGGATAAAAGTTGGTTTGATGCCCCACTCGCTCTTGCACTGCTCTGCCTGAGTTCCCAGTGCACCTGTTGTGTCGGTAGCGGCGGAGTTCGTTGTAGTGATGTTGCTTACATCTGGGATCGTGATACCAAATGATTGGGCTGTGTCGGCGAAATGATTGATGAGACCCATGTAATTAGATGAGACAGCGGCGGAGGCAGAATCGACGCTGCTAGGACGTTGGAGAGTACAATTGAAGGCGTCTAGAGATAGAACCCCAAAGTAGGTTTCGAATACGTATGTAAATTCTGGAAGGAGATATGGATATGTAGAATCATAGTCAATGCTTGCGATAAAAGTAATCAATCTTGTATTGGCAGTGATGAGGGTTTGAAGGGTTGGCCAAGTAGCGATTGGTGCGGTGGTAGAAGTAGGAGTATAGCCGTAAGTATCAATACCAGAAGATGAGAAGACGGATCCGAAAGTAGCGGCTGATTCGTCGTCGGAGTTAACAAGGAGCAGAGTGACAACTTCGTTAGTATTGGCATCCATCCATGTTTTAATTTCCTTAAGAAACGACTCAAGACTACCACCATCAAGGAGTAAACAAGATGTGTGACATAGTTCTAAAGTTCCATTCGAGTTATGAACCTGTGCTTGAAGCAATCTAATACCGGCAGATAGAGCAACAGTAGCATTGTAGAACTGATTCCCTGATGTTGAATACCCGGTCGTTGAGTCTCGAAGGAATGCAACGTCGTGGGCACCCATATGTGTTATGTTGTTATAGTTTCGACTACATAGTTCTGGCGAGTTATTACAGGCGGTTGTGCTTGTTGATACTGCTGCTTTAGCGACTGATACGGAACTAGCTGATGTTGCAACTGCAACAGATATCGACGAAGATGATGATTCTTGACCTCCATGACCTCCATATCCTCCATATCCTCCACCACCATTTTGAGGCATGGCCTGCGAAGAGCTAACCAAAGAAAGAATTGCCGCGGCGGCAAATGCAAATGACCGCATATTTAATGGAGTAAAGGATTTCCACGAGAATGAGATGAGAATTCTTCGTTCGAAAGAGTGGTAAGGCTATAAAACGTGTTGCTTCTGAAGAAATATGACAAAGAAAACACCACAAGTGCTCAACAACAAATATATGAGAAAATTCAAACACCCAAAAATAAAAAAATCTTGGAAAGAAAGAAAGAGGCTTCAAAACTATGGAGAACTTTTGACCAAAGTAAATAGATTACCCATATATGAAAACTACGGAATACGTTACGACTCGCCTCATTCTACTGCGCCTCGTTGCCTCTTTCAATTAATTCTCTTGAGATTGTCGTAAGCCAACAACATTACGAGTCTTGGAAAAGTGGACCTCATCCGTATTTGAGTAAGAATTAGAAAGGAGAACTTCCAATCAATACTTCTAGATCTGCATGAAACGATGGAAAAGTCCCGGTTTGAGGATGGTATAGGATGTCACACTGGGTGATGCTTGTTCAAGTCAAATCGTTTATACTGACGTTTGAGGTTGGTGAGAGAGCGAGGATCGTTGCATGTCAAAAAAAAATTGGCTGGAAAGATACGAAAATCTTCCTAGAGCCGTTTCTATTTTTATCCTTAATTGAGGCGTTGAGAAATCAATGCATTGACCCAAAAAAGTGTGATCGGTACAGTCGGCGTCGCTGAAGATGACGAGGACAACTGATTAAATTGACCAATGTAAGCTTTTTCTATCCCGCAACAATGGAGAATGATCTTCAAGAGTTGCAGCTGGCCCTTGAGCTGGAACCTGCCACCAGCCCACCTGCCAAAGTAATCAAGTGGGTGAAGCTGTAGTTGAAGAAGGCTGAAGATGTTGATCTTATGCCAGCCATATGCAAGTCCTAGCCACTGGGAATACCCCTTTCCCGAAAAGACCTAGTTTAGTATATAGTAGGTAAGCAGACAGGAAACTATCACCACGAATAAACATCAATGTACCAGTATCAAATATTAATAATCTCTTGTCGTATATCAGACCTTCTAAATGAAAGCTCTACGAGTCTGCCTCGTCCATACATCTTAACCATATCGAAATCTGTAAGAGATTAGAGAATTTCCCATCTTCTCCACTCTATTCCGAGTCTACCGGATTCAAACCAAAGATCAGACCAGGCAATCCACAATTCATCAAACAACATCCGCTCCACGCTTCTCCTCCAGATTTTTCGAGGTTTGACAATTTTGTTCTTTCGCGGGGTGAGGAGGTATCATATCAAGTATATGACGAGTGATCCTGTTTGATGGTTGATTTGTGATGTTACCTGAAGATACGATATTGAATCTGGATGATTCGAAAATGATTCACTGGAAAGCCGAATGGAGAAATGGATGAAACTCGTGTATGCTCACCCTGGCACAACTTTAGTAGGGACGGCCATGATATAAGGTTGGGATCGTCCACCAACAGCCGTCATTTCAAGTGAAATAAACTTTACCCCCTATCACGTGTGAATTTCAAAGAAACCTATTTTGATCCCCCATACTATGAGATGTGAAGGACGAAATATCTCTTATCATTCAGCTCCACGTTTAGAATATGGTATCCAATTTGGGAATGCAAGTGCGGTATGAAAGTGTCTCTCTCACGTGCGACAAGCTCGTCGAGTGTTTCCTGTATCTGTGTTGGATTGAAATAGGCCAATTTCGATCCGTTGTATCACTGATCTTTTCTCTTACATATCGAAGTATAAAAACATATCACGGTGTCTAGTCTTAGGCTCTCATATTATTGGAAAGATTGTGTTTGGATGTAATAGCACTGTTGAGATATATTGAATCATCTAGTTATATAATTTTGATGTTTACTGATGCAGTAAATTTCTCCCGGTCCATATGTTTGGCTGTCTGTGGGTATAGCGCAGTACACAATCCTCATTGAGATCCTACAGGCGGCTTAAAGCAACCAGTATGGTGATGACAATGCTTTTTCGTGTTTCTCATCCACATTTGGTATGCTTCATTGGATTCTCGCAATAGCCATATTACATTTGGCATATATTTGAGTGCTAACTAGGTCTTTCTGGATTTGTCTTCCTTCTTCATGGTCTAGGATTGGCTTGAAATTTGATAGGAAGGATGGAGGTGATGGACTAGACAGAGGAAGGGGTGAGAGGGGGGGTAAAAGGAGAGGGAGAAGTTGAGAGGAGATAGCCGAGCAACGGGGTATGCGAGGTAGAAAAAGAACGCAGAGATACATAATACAAAGGAGAAGAAGAACAGAAATTTACTGCAAAGGTGATGTAATAAAATAATATATGTATAACACTACTATTCTGTATATCACTTCCCCAGAGCAATTGATCAGCCATTATGTCTTAGACCAAAAAAGACCCTTCAAAATCTCTACAACCTGCAAAGAAATATTTCAACCCACGTTCTAAATGCATCTTAAATTGAAAAGTCTGCAATACCAATTCCCAATTTATACGTATAAATTCTAAATACATAAAAGAAGAGAGCCAAACAAAAACTCAACCATTTGCATCTGTTGATCCTTCAAGAATCAAGCTTGAAGGAATAGCGGGGTCGTCGCTTTAAAAAATAAATAAATAACATACCCCGCATCACGTGTCGACTGCCCATCTCTCACTTCAAATCCGAATTCCCAACATCTCATCAACACTCCGTCCCATATCACCACCATCAAAGAATCTCACATCCATCCTGAAAACTTCAAATATCCCTAATATCCCAGATCCAATACCGAAACCCAGCTTCTCCTTCTCCTTCTACTAACATAAAATACAAAAACAATAATGGCCTCTTCGTCTTCCGAAAGTGGCGCGATCGATTATGCGAATCTTCCTACACCTCCCAGAGCCGTTGCGGATTTTTGTTTGATTCCCGTATTTATTCCCCTCTACTCCCTTTTCCTCTTAATCCTCTCTCGCTTTTCCCAGCGGTCAAGCTAACGAACCATAGATTGGTACACCCACAGCTTCGGTGTCGAAAGAAGTAGCTGCTGTTCAGCGATTGATGAAGGCTAGTGGGTTGAGCTATAGTATGCATTCCGCTGGTACTACTGTTGGTGTGTATTCTCTTCCATTGTGTTCTTGTATTTTGAAAATTTTCGCGAATTTTACGGGGCTATAGTTTCGAGGTGATGGTTTAACAATGCGGGAGCCATCGCGATTGCAAGGGATGTTGTGAAAGGTTTCGTGAAATGAAGCTTTATGGTTATGGAAGTCTTGCAAGCGCAAGTGAGATTATATTACATGGAGATAGATTGCAAGACAAGAAACCACACTTCCGGCTCACAAACAATCAAATAAAATACTAACCACCCACCCCTCATATAGAAGGCACCTGGGACGAAGTAATGCGTCTGATAGGTCAAGCCCACACGCTCGTCCATCAAAACGGTGTTTTGCGTGTCCAGACTGATATTAGAGCTGGTACGCGGACAGATAAGGAACAACATTTTGCGGAGAAGGTTACGAAGGTTGAGAGTTTGCTTTCTGGGGAGGAAGATGGTGGAAAGTAGAGAGGGGGAGAGGAGATTGGATGGAGAGGTTGAAGAATGAATGATAAGTGAAGGGATTTGGGAGTTGCAAAGTTGAGAATACCTGAATAGCGTTGAGGAGGCGAAGACAAGCCTATGCGAGTACCTAGTAATGAATGAAGAATTGAAGTATGCTTGGTTCGTGGGTGCTACAGGTTGGGGCAACAGGGGGAAGTCAAGTAACGTGATGAAAACTCATCATGTGTGTGAAAATGATAAAGCGGTTAAAACGCACGTGTTTAATCAAGGGTGTATCAATCTAGGTGTCTTTCGGGTCTTTGGTCTGACTGATTAGGAAGACCCTCGGCCTTTAAGATTGAAGGTGTATATAAAATTGTGCTTGCTAGGTCTTCAAAGAAAAAACATGGTATCTATAACACGATAAATATCGCTTGGTACTTTCTGCTCGACTAAGGATATCGCATTGTCCCTGTCGTTATATTTAGTACTCAAGTAGTGTTTTTTGGCACAGTGTATTTGCTAGATAGCATAACCGGGCTGATGGTAATCATTCGGATTGTATCAAACATTCAATAGAGATTGTTTAAAATATACTGAGAAATATGATGACTATATTCTGTGGTCGCTGTTGACATCCAGGATATTGCACCGTCTTCGTTATCCATCCATCCTCATTTAGCCTTCACCGCACCAATCGTGGTTTGAATAGAATTAATTTTCGTCTCCAGAAACTCCGCTTTCTTCGCCTCATTCAACCAAGGTATCTCGATTTCCCCCACACAATCTCGGATCAAATCAACCAAAGCCTTAGAATTTGGTGCGTCGTCCAGAATCCCAAGGGATGAAACTCTTGGTAGACCGAGTGCTGCTGCTATCCGGGTTTCGGATCCTTTAGGTAGTTGTACTAATCTTGTGGATGGTAGGGTAGGGTATGCTTTTGAGGCTGTATTAAGGAGTTGGGGAAGATGGGAGTTGAAAATTGGGTGCTGATTTGAGCGGGCGACGAATATGGCTGAGAAATGAGTATGGGGTGGGCTTTGGGTCCTGGAGTCGACTTTGTTAGATTGGGGCCGAGTTTCTGGTCCGGTGTTAAGACTTTCTTTGGTCTCGAAGCCTCTTTTGGATGATTCTTCTAGCATCCGATGGATACTATTGAGGCCTGTGACAATGTAGGATGATATTTCAGGCGATGAAGGAATTTCTGAGGGCCTCTCATTTTCTGACTTCAGGTCTCTTCTCTTGCGCTTCTTGCTCCGCTTTCCTTTAGATGGAGTAATGTGATTGGAACGATGTGCTCCAATGGGGGACAGTAAACTACAGAAATGATTAGCCTTGTAATCACTATTAGCTTGGCATTGCTTTCGAAGAATTCTTGGATAAATACTGCAGAACTCTCTGCATTCATGTCCTGACTGGGCAATTTCAAGGAGAAGAGTGAGGTCAAGAAGAATCTCCTTGTAGCATAAATCAATGACTGAAAGAGAATTTCAAGTTCTTGTGCATTAGATTATTTACACACCTGCATAGAAGTTCCACAATGGTTTCTTCATCTTTAAAAGATACTTGTGGCCTAAATTTTCAGATTAATATTGCTCCATTGCAAATATATGCATATCATATAGCATTGAATGTTTATTACTAACCAATTAGCTAATGTAAATGGAGTATCCAATTCATAGATGGTTTTAGTCTTTCTATACTCCATTTTTTTTTTCTCTTTTTCGCTGTTCTGAAGGGTGAATATACTAGATGAGTTGTGAAGATTGAAATTCTCTATGGGACTATTCAGTTTGATTGATTTCAACTCATTTAATCATGTGATGCATGTATGTTTGTATCGTGATGCCGATTGATGTTTGTAGTGTAGTATATAAATGATCAATATGTGATGCAGATGTTCAAAACCCTATGGAGTATGTGATGCATCGGTAGAGCATATAAAACAAACGTACTAACTGCCACTAAATACAGTCGGGCTTAGCAGCTGCACAGAATTCTGCTTCTCTAGTAATGCATACATGCCTCAGGTTTCAACTTCTATGTTTGGCGCGTGAATTTTGTCACCTTGAACTCTTAAAGCCTTGCTACTTTTACATTTTGTTTCTAGGCAGCCTCAGCCAACATGATTTTCATGAGGATTTGATAGCAAAAGTCCTTGCCGCTTTAACACACACACGTCAAGAGTTATGGTGGGGCGACGAAGCTCTATGTCACTTATTCCTACCTAGTGGTGAACTTTTGATAAGAGTTATGACTAGGTGGGTGCTAGGTAAATCATCATCATCCAAAACCCTTCTATCATAATCATTCCAAAAATTAATTCACACAAAAAAACTTCTTCTAATATTTCAATTCCAGCTTCCTTCTGTTTTCTCTACATGACAAAAGGATATCGATTTTGCTATGAATAAGGAACAGAAGACAGGTCTCCTTTGATACTTATTCACTTCACTTCAATACAATACAATACATCGAGTTACCTTACTTTTTACCTTACTTTTTACCCTTACCTTACCTTACCTTAGTTCTAGGTACTTTTCCAATCCGATTTCGTTGATTGCAACTACGTAACTACCTACCTCTCTTCTCCTCCCACCACACATACACTCACTACACACACATAACAATCTTTTTTCCTTCTACTTACCACCCTCCCCCCCAACAGATTTCTATCGGGAAAACTTTAATAAATGGTAGCTTTCGATACTACATCTTAATCGCATAATCAATCTACTTCAACCTCTTAATTCTTGTCCTACGAATCTACCCCTCTCATACCGTCATACGGCTGTACCCAAGAGGTCAATTCTTCAATCTCATCTCAATATTCACCAGCCTCAACCTCGTGCGGGGAATGTCAATTCAATAAATTATAATTACACATGCGATTTTCTTAGAGGTTCGTTGTGTGAATTTTAACGAAAGGTTTCTTGCCGCTACAGCTTCTGCTGTCCTGGACAGCTTCTTTCCCATTCATTCAATTTCTCAACCTTACCAAATGGACCAAGATTCAGTAGAGTCGTCGCCAGAACGTGCGGTCTCATCAGAGCCTTGTTCGACACATCCACTTCCATTTGATGATAGCGAACAACATTCTGCAAGAAAGCGACAAAAGACTTCCAGAAGTGGCTCGAGAAGTAGGTCGGTCGATACAACCAAAGCTTTAGATATTCTACCCGATTCGATGTCTTCACATAAAGATAACATAGATGACCACCATCACCCTCTCCCACCAAGCACTCCAACGCGTCCTACCACAGCGCATTCTCAAGCTGGCCCAACATCCAGTCGAGTTACAATTAATCTGCGAACTCCTCAACATCGTTTAGAATCGCCTTCCCCTAACTCGCCTTCTCCTATGAGTCAATCAAATATACAAAATACAATGGAAGACGAAGGTGCCAGAATAAGTATCGAATCCGAAAGTGATGTTCTATCAACTGTGCCAGCTTCAGTTATTGAAACCCCCTCTTCCTCTCCTTCCGCGGCAGGAGGAAGTCCAGAGGTTGAACTCGTTCCTATCAGTTCTGATGAACCTGAGAGAAGTCCAACCCTTGCTATCATCAATGAGGAGGAAGTATTTCCCGATCCTCTAAATCACTTCCCTTACCAACGTCGCGGAGAAAATCTACTCATGGCACTTAGAAGGGTTACAAACATTTTGCAGTATGGTAAGGAATTCTGCGCAACTGAAAGATGTAGAATATATCTAACATTGAATCTAGAGCCTATTGACACTGAGGATATATTTATTCGACTTCGAAACTGGATAGATGATTTCTTGCGCTCCGCCAATTCAGATAGTCGCTTGCATGGCGCATTCACTAGATATAGAGACTTTTGGTTTGCCTTCTCGGATTTGATACTTGCATTACATTTTCGAAGGTTAGTAGTACTTGCAAATACAGAGGTCGTTCCAAGCTAACTTATGATAGTGTTCGTTTTGGACCTTTCATGTACAGAGTAAATGCACAATCCAAATCTCTAACCCAGTTCCTGTACCGATACGCCAAACTCACAGGGAGATTCCTCGCAATGGACGTCAGAACCTTAACATATGATGCAGATCAAACGTCGGAGCTCGTATCACCACAATTTCTTCGCACTTATGCTCAACTACAGAAGATCGATACAGAGTTAACCCACATCGGAAGAAGTATGGAAACATGTTTCAATTGGAAGTGGGACGAAGATACTGCTGAGTTTCAAGCTTACTTCGAGGAGGGTGGCGGATCCATGATTCTCCTGACCAGATACGTCGAAGGCCAATTGCGACTTATCCCAAATTATCCAAGACTATTTGAGAATTTGACAGATCCGACAAGATTGGTGGAGAGAATGAATACTGTTGCTTCAGCTGTGACTAAGAGACAGGCCGCACCTGATATCCATGACGATGCTATGCGAAAGTTGGCCATTGGATACGAATATTTTAATATCATGTCGTCAGGATTGGATTCTATCATCGAGAAAAATGTTACTTTTCTGACTCCTGACGCTGCAACTACACATCTAAGTTGTCTCTCGTATATATTATGGACCGCAGCATACGCCATCCCTCAAATAGCGAGTGCTCGATTTGAAAGTCAGAAAATGATTAGTCCCGACATTTCAGACACACACCTCTCTAAGGTCGTTGCTGTCGACTGGAAGGTTTCCGTCCTCCAAAAGCTCATAACATCAAGTCAGATGCAACTTCGGGTGATTGGTGTAACAACTCTCTGTTTGGACCTCGTGGGTCTCTTTAGTGCTCATCGACCAAAAGAAGGAAAAGAAGCGAACTCCAGCAATATCGCAATTCTATCCTACTTTGCAAAGTTCTTATTGCAGCATAAGCTAATCGACTACATTGTTGGTATTGGGTCTCACCCCGAGATCATTAATGAAAGTCACAATATTGTTGGCTTTTTAGTAGTAACAAAAACCTACCAAGATGAGCATACCGATACTATCTGGCAAACTGTTACGACGAGCCAGGACCCAAGGGTTGTGGAAGCCATTCTAAAAATGGTTAAGAAAATTTTCCATCTATACGACTTTCCACAATGCCTATATATCTGTCAGAAAGTTGCTGCCCTCCCAATACAGGCGTTCACTGTTGCAATGAGAGATTTTTGCGAAAGCCTGTTCAGAGAACTTGCACACAAGTTGGGCCCTAGGGACCTCGACATTTCTCCCTATGAGATTTGCGTCCGTCTGATTCGTGAGTCTTCGATCACTAGCGATGATTGTCCAAACGGCTATCCTGAAATTCAGAACTTTGCAGCAAACAACCTGCGTGAATTGCTAGTTCATGGACCCGGTCCAGAGGCACGTAATGGTATCTACTTGAGTTGTATCAGAGACATCTCCGAACAATCGGCCACCGCTCCTGGCAGTATATGCGTCATCAGTGCATTACTTCATCAAAGTTTGATGCCAGATCTTCAAGTATTGACCACTCAGCATGGCCTCACAAGATTGATGGTTGCTGAACTTGAATCTAATATAGCCGGGCATCGCTCTCTTGCTTATGACAGTCCTGCCAATATTGCTCGTCGCGAGATCATACTACAAATCATTTTGATGGATCCCGACACTATCAACGCCGAGTTGGGCACACGACTTTGGAACCTGTTAGTGGGATCTCAGTCAAATGACGCCGCCGATCGCCTAGCAGGCTGGCAAATACTGAACAAGGCTTTCCATAAAGCAAAATTCTCCAATAGATACCTTGCCATTTGTTTCCAGAGCTATCTGCCAAAACTGGAACCAGCGTACTTCTCGGATGGTACTCTGCTATTCGTGAAGAATGGGGTTTATTTCTGGCTAGACGAAAAAGACAAGGAGTCTCAAGAAAATGAGGATATCAAGCTAAACTTATCGTTCGATTCTTTCGCCATAGAGCAGTTGTGGCGTATAATCGAGAGCGCACCTCAAGGATCAGTCTATGAGATGGCCATCCAAGAGCTTGTCAGTGTTTATGTGGGTCCCTTCGTCCGAAGTCTACCTCTGATCAAAGCACGGGAGTTGCATTTAGCATTTCTGACACGATGCTTGGATAAACTAGCAAATGCTGCACGTCAATTGAAAACTTCTAGTACAGGTGAAGCCAGTGGAGATGATGAAGATATGGTCATAGTAATTCCGGAATCTCAAATTAAAGAACAGGAATTACTTTTCACTCGATCACTTGCAGCTTTGCGGACATTTCTCACGGCTTATTCCAGCACCGCACACTTTGCAACTCCAAAGTTGCGCTCTGCTATCAAGATACCATCAGTTACCGCACATGGCACTTCGCTCACAATCTTTTATCAAGCATTTGATGAGACCACATCGTCTATTAAGAAACTCACTATAGGCGCGGATGAAGATGCTGCTACGTTAGTTGCAAAGTTGCAAAAGGAAACCGATTTCACATCTTGCAGAGTGTTTTACGGTGGAAAAGAGCTCAAACATGAGGAAGCCGAATTGTGTAAGTCTGTGCAAGAACTCAATCTAAATGGACTTGTTCTTGTCAAGCGCCGTGATGAGACAGATCCTCTATTACCGAGCAACAAAGGTCCTTTGGAATTGGAGATTACAAGGAAGTTTGATCAAATCTGGAGTTATCTTGGTATGCAAGAAAACTTGGCGGAGCAGGTACGTGCTAGCACAGATTTCACGAGCTGTTGTAGTTACTAACCTTGCTTTCAGATATACTCATTCCTCATTCAGTTTCCTGTCTATGACAGAATTCTGCAGGATCTTAGTAATCCTATCGTTCCCTATACCGAGATATTTCCACTAGGACAACCATACAAAGCTCTTTATAGCCTGTATGGATTGAAGCAATATATTTCTACTCAGTCTTCAAAGGTATGCAATTTATCCACATTCAAAAGGTAATCAACTAACTCACGAAGGGATCTGTCAATAATGCTATGTTTGATCGAGCAATGACTTTACTAGTAGCTGCGATATCAGATCCAAAATTCCTCGACAGTGGTGCGCCGCAAGCAATTAGAGAAAATCTAACCATGCATTTTATCAGCAGTTTCACATCACTTCTTAAAGGTATTGGTAATCCATCCCACATGGAACTTGTCAACTAATCTCGCATAGACCCTGCTCTACCCCAATCATCGACGGATCGCATTGACAACAAGCTTTTGGACCGTCTCCTGGACTTGTTATATACTTCCAAACTAGTAACCACTACAGATACCTCGGTTCATCTAATATGGACTTGTATTGAGGCTTTACTTGAGGTAGCCTCTCAAAGTTCTGCTTTATGGAGCACATTTGTCAGTCACCTTAATGGCAGTACCCTCCTTCAAGATCTTCTCTTGGAGGACTTCCGCCCATTCGTCAGGAAAGCCATCTCAAAACACATTACGAGCAAATGCACCTTCAACTCGAATCCGGCTCATGTTTCCCCCTTGGAAGTTTCCTATACATTGTGGCCGATAATAGCCAGATTGATTCCCAAGGCTGTTCAGAGACCTGAACAGTGTGAGGAGACTTTTTCACTTGCACTGACAATATTCAAAAGACTGTTAGAGACACCAATCAATTTAGATCTCAATGCAGTTGCGCAGGAGTGGGGTAATCTACTTCTAGCTCACGACAACTACGAAGACGTCGGGGTACCCGAAGCCGCTGATATGATTACGCGGGGCTTAGTCGACCTTTTACACCATGCTGTAATCACCATGAAGCAATTCGAACAAAAGCTATCCTGCGAAGCTCTAGGGGCTCAACTTTTCAAGAGACATTTGTTTCCCAATTTTTCAACCGACAACGATATTGGAAGTGATGGACTTATTCCCCCAAAAATCCCACTAATAAATTCCAAAACGCGGAGTACACTATGTGAGACTATATTTGCTCTAGTCAAAGACGATATCACTCGGTACAGAGAAATATTGCAAATATGTGCAGAGGTTGCACCTTATGACAGCGAACGAATCAGCAACCCTTACCTTCTTGACATGCCGCCTATATTTGAAAGATCGAAGTCTGTAAGATCTCCAACCGGTTATGTTGGCCTCAGAAATCTTTCTAATACGTGCTACCTCAACTCTCTGGTCACGCAACTCTTTATGAACATATCATTCAGGGAGTTCATTCTCAATTTACATATTCCTGTCCCGGGTTCACAAAAGCTACTTTTTGAAACGCAACAGTTGTTTGCTTACATGCAAAACAGTGTCGTACGATGTGTCGAGCCAGCCAATTTTGCTGCATCCATTACAACTTTCGATGAACTTGAGATTGACGTTCATGTCCAAATGGATGTTGACGAATTCTACAATCTCATCATCGATCGTTTCGAACGTGAGCCTTTGAATAATGATGACAAACGTAAAGTTCGATCATTCTATGGTGGTAAATTAGTGCAGCAAATCAAGTCCAAAGAATGTCCCCATATCTCAGAGAGATTAGAAGACTTCTCCGCTATTCAATGCGATATCAAGGGTAAAAAATCTCTCGAAGAAAGTTTGCAGGCTTATGTCGAAGGCGAGGCCATGGAAGGGGACAACAAGTACAAATGCGGGACTTGTGATCGTCATGTTGACGCAGTGAAACGAGCGTGTCTTACTGACGTGTCGGATAACTTGATCTTTCATTTGAAAAGATTCGATTTTAATCTTCGCACACTTGCACGTAATAAGATAAACGACTACTTCACATTTCCGCCATCAATCGATATGCGACCTTACAAGGTTGAGTATCTCATGAACGAATCCGGCGAGGTTGAAGAGGACATGTTTGAGCTTGTTGGCGTTCTTGTCCACTCTGGAACAGCAGAATCCGGCCATTACTACTCTTACATCCGAGAGCGACCACAAGTTGATGGCAAAGTCAATTGGATGGAGTTCAATGATGACTCGGTCACGTCTTGGGATCCAGTTTTTATGGAGGGATCCTGCTTTGGTGGTCTTGACTATGGGACTGTTGACGACGTTCCGTTCGAAAAGAACTACAGTGCCTACATGTTATTCTACCAACGTCGTTCTACATTGATCGCTGCAAACGAACAATTGGTCAAGGAGAAGAATGAGAACCCATCGATTGTAGCTCTTGAAGCTCTACAGGCAGGCCACGCAGCCATGGAGAACAAGCCTGTGATGCGACATCCATTGAAGGTGGCTATCAAGCCCCAACAAGCGAACCAGATAACTCTAGAAAACGAGCATTGGCTGCGTAAATACTGTCTCTACGACCCTGCACATGTTATTTTCATTCGAGATCTGTTTGAGAATACTAGGCATCTGAATGAGACTCTGAACAATGGGAAATGCTCGGACCTGCATGAAGTTGAAAATAAAGCCATGTGGGTTGCAATGTATCATTTGGACCAAGTCGTCGGGCGTATGAAAGATGTCCCAGATATCGGAACATATGCAAGCATCTTACGAGCACAATGCCAATATTGCGGAGAGTGCAGCCGAGACTTTCTCGATTACCTTTGTAAATGCACAGATTCTTTCCGTTTCTTACTTTTGAGATGCCCTGAAGCCGTGGTACGTTCAGAAGTAAGTACTGCAGTCCTCGGAGCAATGGTAACGGTTAAGAATGTGATTAAATATGCATATGGTTTAAGTAATAACGGGGACATTCGTGCGGAGGATCCAAATCTACTTCATGCGGTGGTTGCTGCCTTGATTCGATTATATGAAAATTTTCATAACAACATAAGAGCTTGGCCTGAATACTTCGGTTTGCTCGCCAGCATTGCTAACCTCGGGAACCATGAGGCAGCAGTTCTCCTGGACTCTGGATTTCTCATGAAGACGATCGATATCATCTGTGCGGATACTACAGATAATAATTCCCAATTAACACGAATGCTTCAAGCGATTGCGAAGAGAAACTTAATACAAAGACCAGTCTCGTATGATAGCGTCATTGACCTTCTGTCTCGACTTATCTCAGCTTGCGACCCAATGGCTCCTGAGTTTGATCAAGCTGATTCCCGATTCAAGCTATCCTTTGGTGATCATGCATTGCCATTCTCATGGGATGAAAGAAACCGAATCAATTACCATTGGACGAGGACTAATGCCCACATCCTCACCGAGAAGCTTCTCATGATTAATCAGAACCAGCACGCGACGAAATTAATTATCGCCACACTGCTACACTTTCCGGTTTCAGAAACTTTTGATCTTGACCGATACATGTATTGTGCAATTACTCACGGTATTAGAAGAAACAGTCAATCAGGATGGGGCCCATTTCTGAGAGCCGCAATATTATATTGCGAGCATTCAGAAAATCCAAAAGCGATTCATGACATGGCTCTTCATGTTTCCAGAAATGCTAACCACATCGAGAATAATGATGGATCAGAATATCTCCAATTCTTCAAAGACCTCCTCAGTTTGCAAAGCAACATAAACGACATTTCTCAAGAGGAAATCACAAAAATATGCCTCCATTCGACTCGTCATTGGGTCCCTGCACTTCTTACTCATTACGAAAGCAATGTCAGATCTGATACCGAAGATTTCCTTGGGGAATGGATTTTCAATTTGGGTACTGAATTGGACCCCGCAGACGAAACAGACCTGACGACATTCAGGATCCAAGAGACTCAAGCATTGGGTAACGCATGCTTAGAATATCTTCATGAAGTCTATATACGACAGCGGGTGCAAGCAGTTACAACAGTTCTGGTTAACATCGAGAATGTTACTAATCTTTGCTTTCCTTACTTTCAACCTGGACCAGAAGCCGACCGTTACAAACAAAACATGGATTGTGAGTCAACACCATCGTCATCGATTATAAAAATGACTAACAAATTTTAGATCTTTGGAGTAGTTTGAGGAGGTTCATGGTCGAAGAAGAAGATGATGCTTCTCGTAAGATATCCTAGCCTTCTTTTTAAAGAGTTTACTAATTGTTAATAGCATGGGATAATTCCGAAGATGATTATGCATCTGATGATCCCATGGATCCCGTAACCGAAGTCGAGCCTATAGATAGTGAGTTGGAGGCACAACTCTAATTTTACTATCTGAACGACTTCTTATGATAATACTACCTTCAATTTACTTCTTTCTTCCTTCTTTTGATTACAAGCTCGTGAAGCTTTCAAAATTTTCAGTTTACAATGGCGTATCGGGTGGTATTAAACGATGGATTAAACAGTGGCCGAACGAATCGAATATTGATTGCGACAAGTTATACAGCAGGCGTTATATCTGGCGCACGATTTTCGGGATCCTGCAACTTAGCGACACTGGGATAGGCTTTTACTACTTTTGATGAAATGCAATCGGTTAAACTGGGCTTTGGTTATGAACAATGGGAATTGGGAATGGAAATGGGTTGGGCTGGTATTGGCCTGGGTTAGAGTAAATGGAGTTGGTACATTGGGCGGGATAAATCACTCATGAGATTTTTTATGTTTTCTTTCTGTGATTTTAGCTTCCCTTTATCTTATGGATGGCAAGATGGAGAGATGGATGGATGATTAGATGATGGATGGCGTTATGAGTCTATCGAAGATAAATCTTAGAACGAATGAATTTGTGCGAAGTGGAAGATGAAGGAGAATATGATAGGCAAAAGGGAATTATGGTGATGGTATGTGAATATACTCGGTTTAGCTGAGTGATAAGGAAGGAAAGAAAATAAAGTGCTTACAGACAAAATGATATTTTGCTTTGAGGATGCGATAGATATTATTGGTCAATATTTAATTGCACTTCTCAATTGTGTGTTAGTGTTTTGAAGTGATCTATAGATGTACTTGATATGAGATGTTGCTATGTATTCTAGCTGGGCTTATTGCAATCATATTGAGGGTTGCAACCATGACGGGCGATGTAGTGAGTGGTTTTCTTTCTTGTTGTTTGAGATTGAATAAAATTGTGAAGAGGTAGATATTCGAGGTGATCTAAATGATTGGGGGGGAGAGGGATGTATGACTATTGCGAGTGTAAAAATCTACTAACATCTCTTCTTATCAAGGTAGATTTGGGATGGGAGAAATTGTATGAGCAAGAATATATTCTTTTCGTGTCGGAGGAAAGTAAAGGTTGTAAGGTGGAAATGTCGATACGATACAGTCGGTATTCAATAGCGTCGATTGTGAAAATAAACTTCTACAAAATGCAATATGTTGTCAAGGAACGAATCTGGTTGTCTATCTCGTGGAGAAGTCACTTCGGAAGTCGGAAAATGAAGAATGGCTAGAGCTATTCTTGTAGACTTGTTAACCGTTGGAACTAAGTTCAGGATGCTAGTGTGTCTGTAGGGTAATTGTGGGGTATGATAGGGCTGATCCAAGGTTACTTGGGCCTTGTGTTCCTGAATAGACATAGACATCTACATATCTAGACAGGTGGAGCTGTTTTACACTTGTAAAGTAGGTTGTGTCGAGGTGAGATGTCTACGTTTAAAAGGTCATAGCAAGACTATATTTTATGCATTTGACTGTAGTTCTAATCAATTCTTTATAAATAGAAAGTTTATACATACATAGGTCAATGAGCTCAACTAAGATTTACTAAATCCCGTTTCTTCACATCAGATGCTATAAACTCGGACTAGCTATTGTTTTGTTTCAATCAAAAAACATGACAGACACTACTACTACTTTCCTCGTAATTGAAGGACATGTTTTAGAAATATTCATCCTGTCTCTGCTATTGGAGTAGGTTTCAGCCCCTCTGCTTCGGTCTTTGTTACTTTCTTCTTTTTGACGGGGTCTAAAATAACGTAGCGCGCTGATGCAGCATTTGGTATCGCTTATTGATGACGACGACGACGATGACGATGATAATATACAAGAGTAAGAGTACACAGCAAAAAAACATAGCAATCCTAAAATCGAATGGCTTTGTTGAAAATAGTATGCTTTACATTTGTATGAGGATTTAACAGAAATGCACTAACATATCATCTGCTGTCGTCTATAATTGTTGAATCGTCATAGTTTGTATGTATTGTTTATATTGTATACATGTAACCAATCCTATGTAGAACGGTCTAACATATCTCATTTCAGACGCTCGTTGCTAGATCTACTATTTCCATTATTCAACTAAAGATGCAGCTATCGATGTATTTATCACATATATGCATTAACTTTCCAATTACGAAGAATATGAAAATCCACCCTAAGAAATAGTACTCAGGAAAGATGATGCTTCAACAAAAGTGTACCAGGTTGACAACGCGGAAGCACTCGTGTGTAGCGACGATTTTATCGACTTGGTCAAAGTGAACCAGGACTTGGAGAATTTGCTATTCATCCAAGAAATCCGCTCGCAGGTCGATAGGTAATTATTTCAATACCATTCCTTCGCTTGAAAATATCAGCCTCATATTCTACAATGAACCTCCTACACATCAAGTGAAGCGATTGATGCAAGAGTTCAATGAATTTGTCTCATTTGGATAATGGAGGATAATCAAACCACACCACTAATCCCCAATAACTAATTAAATGATTACTAGAAGCCTTGGAAATACTCGATCGTCCTCTTTTTCTTGTAACTGATAATCCTAACAAACACAATTACACTCCGCAAAAAGTTCCTCTTATGTCATTGAATAATTTATCTCAAAACCCTCCGAAACCAAAATTTCTAATCTCTTCACGCTCAAAAAGGAGATCCTACAACTATTAATTACAACTAAGATCAATTTGAAATTAATACCAGGATAGATAGAAGTGTTGTTAGAAGGCAGTTGAGAGGCAATTGTCTTACCTATCAAGCCCATTAAAACACTCCTATCATATTCACCATTTTCTTTGGCACAAAGAAGCGATAATTAAACTAGGATGACCATCGAACTTGTGGGAATTCATAGATTCTAAATGCTTAGCCCGATTCGAGACTAATCTGCTTTTACGATACACTTTCAAAGATTCGGAATATCAACAGCTTATCTTCGTAGCTTTGAAAAGCTTCGCTATTACCCGAAGACCTGTGAGTAGGCTAGAACTTGCTTGAGTCGTCCTTGTGGATACATATGAGAAGACAGATCTTACTATGTATCATAAGCTCTTGCTGAATTTGCAGATCATCAGAGAGTCATCCGCCTGATTTAGCAATCCGCTCAAGTTGATTTCAGCGATGTAGGAATCATCAAGTTAGACTTGCACACCCCTCAGTAAAAGATTCATTATCAAGTAAATAACCGTAGATCAACCCAGTCTGGGAATTTCCCCTATTTCTCCTTAAAGAGACTTGGGCCAAACGCCTATCCAGGTTCCAGCAACGTGTGAAGAGCGCAGAGACAGGGAGGAAAACGTATATGTATATCAACTCGGAACACAATACGAATGTATCAATTATATTACATTACTCGGGCCAGCAAGCAAGTACTTGCTTTAACTTCGCGACTTCGTGTAGCGACCTCTTGTGAATAATACTCAAGGTAGGAGGAGCTAAATTGGAAAGTGCATGTTTACCGAGATATTTCTTTTTAAGACAAGGAGAAGGAGGTTCATGTGTGAGGAATGGGTTTAGAGATACGTGATATATAGTATGTACACATGAATGGCTTACAGATTGAGAGAAAAAGAAAGAATATATGATGGAGATTACTGGTATTATATTATCCAACTAGTACCTAGTTGGTTGTAGTTATTTCTTTGGGGTTTATAAAGTATTTACCTCCCTATCTATATTTCATACGAATAGTCGAATCCGTGTAATGGAAAACTATTGTTACCTCTTACTCTTTTTTAAGAAAAACAAACGCATTACCAATATGTTCCAAGAAAAGATGCTTGATATACATATATCTTCGTAATGCTCTTCTATTCCAGCTCCCCTGATAATCTCATCCAAAAGAACAAAAATGCAAATTTGATTCTATGTTCGAATTCGATGCTCGTAAATGTTGCCTATATGAATAAGCAAGCTCAAGTATTTTGAGTCCTTCAAGTGCTCAAACTATTTTAGCTCCGACTACCTCGCTTACTCCCCTTTCTAGGCGCTTTATTCACTTCGAACAATATCGTTTTGAATACCCGATTTGTATAATCTGCTCACTCTCATTCCTCACCACTTGGATTCAAGATCGCAATTCACTCACAACTCAAACTCGCTTCTTTATTATAATCATGATAACCCATGATTCCTCCTCCTACTTCACCTCAACCTCAACCTCGAGCGTAGCGAGCCACGGGGGTTTGGGGGCTTGCACCCATCCATACTTACAGGTACTCATACCTTTCCATCCACGAATAACCATACCCATAACCATACCAGTTATAACATTTCCTCTTTATAGAACCTTCAAATTTCAATCTCAAATATCTAATCTCAAATGTCCAATATTCAACATCCAATTTCAACATTAACTCACTCACTCTCCTCACTCTCCCTTTCCATAATTTCCCCCAATATCACTATCTATATGTATAATCACACATACACACACGTTCCCCCTTCTCCTTTCCTCAAAATTTCCTTATACAAAAGAATTCATCTTCATCTTCATCTTCATCTTCATCTTCATTTATCTATTAACTAATCAAGAATAACCGCCCACAAAGAAGAATTCTCACATCACATTCAACTTCAACTTCAACATCTTCACCATCACCATTAATATCAAGTGACTCTTATCTACACACCCACCTATATATACATCTATCCACCCATCTAATCAAATCCATCTTCATCTTCAGAGAAATCCCCCTAAGAATCTCCCCCCCATCAATCCATCAATCCATCAATCCATCTCATCTTTCAATTTCCTTCTCTTCTCTCCTTCTCTCAAGTCCTTTTCTCTTCAAGTCCCTAAATCCCTAACTCCCTAATCGAGAACTTTCAACATTCTCCTTAAATCTACAATCTATAATTGTCATCCAGACATCCAGACATGAAGACTTCAACACTTCAACATTTCAACGCATCATTACTCACTCACTCACTCACTCATCCAATTATCCACTATACTAATTGACGTCATACCTCTCCCTCTCTCCCTCTCCCCCTTTCTCAGATCACAAGATCACAAGCCCAAACCTTGCTTTTCCATCCTCGGCTTCATCATTATTATTATTATTAATATCTCTCTCAAGGACTGATAGATGAAGAAGTGAGAGACTAATAGATGGGAGAGTAAAGTGAAGTGAAGTGAAGTGAAGTGAGAGTAGGAGCGGGCTTGATTGGGTGCTGAGAAGGTGAATCTGAATTTGAATGTGAATGTGAATGTGAATGTGAATGTGAATGTGAATGTGAATGTGAATGTGAATGCGGATGTGAACGTGAACCGAGTATCTGTCTACCTACCTAGGAAGGTATATATTGATGAAGTGAATAGAGATGGGTGATTGTAGATATTTCTCCATATGATGTCATGTATACTACCTAGGTATGTATGTAGGGTATTTCTTGGATTCAAAGATTCTCAGATAGAAGCCGAGTCAAACAAAACAATGTTGAATGTCAATCAATAAAAGTAAAGAGCATCCAGAAGTATTCAAGGGGGACGGTCAGTAATATAAACAATACAAATCAAAGACAAATATCACAAAGCAAGTAGACAAGATATATATGTTCATGTAATAGTTTTAATTCCCAAAGCAATGAAATGCAATGTTACTAAGTGCAGCGCCCATTCGCAATACCTATTTCCCCTAACCATCATCATTACGATCATCAGTTAAACCATTGAATCCATCATCCCAATAGTATTTCCATCAATGAATTAGAAATCCCATATCAATCAATAAGCAAGCTCCTTGTATGTTGTAAAATGAAGTGAAGAAAGAAATCAATCAATTCGTTCACTCATTTACAAAGCAGCAGCAAAGATGGCAGCACCACCGAAGAGAGCAGCAGCTCCCATAGCACCAGTTTGGATAGCAGCTCCACCAGTGGAAGTAGAGGTAACGGTTTCACCAGCAGAGTTGGTGGTGGTGACAACTGAACCAGCAGAGGTAGCACGGCTACTGGCAGAAGAGGACAAGGAGGAAGTTCTAGAGCTCAAGCTGGATGCAAGAGAGCTAGAGACGGATGCGAGAGAAGAGGAAGCAGAGGAAGCGGCCGAGCCAGTGAGAGTTGCTGCGGAAGATTGAGCGGCTGAGAGAGAAGATTCAGCTGAAGCTTGAGCAGAGTTGATGGAAGATTCTGCAGAGGAGACGACGGAAGAGAGAGAAGATGAGACGGAAGAGAGGGTAGATGAGAGACCAGATGCGAGGGAAGCAGAGGAATCAGAAGCGGAAGAGGCGGAAGAGGCAGATGTGATGGATGCACTCGATGCGGAATCAGTGGCGGAGCTGAGCAGACTTGCAGCACTGGAGGTAGCATCTGAGAGGATGGATTCAACAGAGGATTGACCCTACAATATTATGTTAGTATCTCTGTACATGTATATATTGACGATTTGATCTATAAATCTATCGATCTATATCCAAAAGATGGAGGTAAAACATACCATGACAGCACCGGCCAAAGCCAAAACGACGATGTTCTTGAATTGCATATTTGCGGTTGATTGAATTAAACTTGGTTGTTTTGAAGAAGTATTGGTATGTAGTGAAGAAAGTAATAAAAGACTTTTTGGGTATCGAGTTAAATAGAAAGTTGTAAGAGTGTAAGAGTTTTAGATGTAGAGAAGAAGAAGAAAAGTTCGATCAACAAACAGGAAGCCGAATTCTTATATAGCCCTTCCACCAACAGCACAAACGGCCTTTCCATGTATACCAAGGTCTTCTACCTAGGTAGGCACTTCCACTAGGTCATACTAGCCTCATCATTACTTCCAAGTTAATAAGTGGCTTAGCCCGATCCACTTTTCCAGCTTTATTGTCCTTTTATATAATTTTTGATTGGTTTGTGGAATTCCATGGAAAAGGAATTAGGTATGATTTAAAATTCACGTCATTGCCGTGCCGGACTAACTTTAGTGGGTATTTACTAATCTCCTAGTTTCATGGCCAAGGCAAAGGCAGAGGCGAAAGTAAAAGCAATAGAGTAAAGGGTAAAGAATTCCATCGAATCAACTTGGAAGAATTTCGAGATGAAAGTTTTCGTTGACCTTGATATGTGAAGCTAGTATAATTTGAGTATAATTTGAGTATAATTTGTATAAAATTTGCATAGCCCATAGTTTATATAATCAGAGCACGTTATTCCATTTCTTGTTTGTTTTCTAATCACTAGGTAGGTACTATTCACTTGAAGAAAGAGCGTGTAAAGATACCTCCCCTTAGTGTTACTTTACCACGCAATCCTCCCAAGACCCATAGCGTGATTTAGTAGAAAAGCTATTTTGGGTTTGTAGAGAGACTGAGAGAGTAGTGTACAGTAGTAGTATATGAGTACTATCTGAGCACGAGCATATGTACCTGCTATCCTATGCTATACTATACTATACATAATAGGAAATTGAGTGTTGACAATTGGTTACATGTATACAAAACATAACATACCTACATACCCAAGTAACGTTGTTCCTGCAGTGAAAACAAAACAAAACATCTACAAAGTATACGAAGGAACACCCACCTACCCATCCACTATTCACGTGTTATGACAACATAGACGTTTCCAATAGACCGTCAAAACAGACAAATATGATGAAATCACTGAGACAACCCGCTTGGTCCAATTCCTCTGACATCCATCGTCATATCATCACATCACATAATATATCATAACATACGATGATGACATAATAACCCAGCTCACATATAGGTAGGGAGTACCAGTACCACCGCAATCATCTCCCAACCACCGAAATGCGATGTTCACGAGAATCGAGAAAAGTAATTTGCCATCTTTCATGCTGAATCCAGATGGAGTACCGCTTTCAATTTCCTAGGCCACAATGTACCTACCTAGTCCAAACCCTAGTAAACATATTGTGATTGTACACCCACCGTGCTAGAGAAAAAGAGTACGGGGAGTCCGACGGTACGAGGTTAGTAGATGCATATATGTGTAAGTATGGTCTAGACAATTGACTGGTGATCATGACTGGCTAGGTATTCTCTATCTGGAGCATCTAGACATCTGAGCATAAATTAGCTTTTTTCTTCCATTTCATAAAAAGATAAACTTCAAGTAACAAGTCCGAGAAATACCTATCTATCGAGCTGTATCCATCTAAATACATATATATTATGCAAACCCTTCACAACAGCACAACACATCAAACACATCAAAACCAGACTCCAAAACCAAATCCTCAAGAAGTAAGTAAGCAACCAAGCTCGGCAAGCTGCCGTTATACCGAATTCACCAGCATCCACACTACCGCTCCGGAGATAGCAACAAATCAGACACCAGGATTTCTTCTCGTTTTATGTAACGATATACCATCCCTACTGCACATCATTTCTTGGCGAAGTTTGAAGGTGTTGAGCTGCATGTGTACCTTGCTCGCCTAATGAAGATTATCATATCAAATCACATCACATCACCTCACCTCTTTTATTTCTGTCTTCTCTCTTTTTTGCTCTCATAGGAAATAGAAAGTGACCCAATCAAATCAATTGTATTTGAGTAAAATAGAGGAAGAAAGATCAATATCTATAAATCCTACCTAATCCTACCTCCTTCCTCCTTCGAACATCACCCCAAACAAACAAACAAACAAACACCCAAAGTCAACTTAAACTTTTTAGCACTCACTCCCCCCAGTCCATCCAACCGCAATCCCCGATCCCCGCACTTCGCATATACCCTAGCTTCCCTTTCCTTTCCTTTCCTTTCCTTCCCAGCCCCAGCCCAGGCTCCAAGTATCTTAGTCCCTCTCAACATCTCTCCTCTCATTCGTCCAAACCCAAAATCATAAATCCCGCTCGCGCCCAGCCGCATTATCCATCCACTCATCCTCCACCATAGCGTCATCATAATTCTTGGTACCTTTTTTCATTATTCATTATTCGTTATTTATTTCACAATTATTATTCTTATGAAAATTATGATTATTATTATTATTCTTATTATTATTCAATCTCCGATCTATCAACCCCAGGATCTGTCTGATCTGATAGGATAACAAGAGCCTTGTAATCCTTAAAATTCCAAGTTTATTTTTCTTGGGAAACAAAGCATCAGCATCAACATACATCGACATCGGCAATTAAATATCCGTGTAGCCGTCTTTTCCAGCCCCAAGCCCCAGCCACAACCACAGCCACAGCCGCGAATCTCAAACGCCACTCACTTGAATACTACCTAGGTAGAAACAGGAGGGACATTCAGGGACACCCAAATCACTCGAGCAAACCCTTTGAGAAAAGAAAAACACACTTTGAAAACATTTTTGTTAAAATATTAAATCATAAGCTCAATATAGAATCAAATACACAAACAGCATAAATCTTGATGAAATCAAAAGCTCTTCAATAACTTTACTTAAATCTGAATTCACGGTACCGATGATCTAATTTGATATCAAATATTAAAAAGAGTGTTCATTCTTGATGTCCCCGTCTTTTCGTCCTGCTGGAGCAATCTTAAGGTCGAGTGTATTCCTGATCTGTCAGATCCTCGGCAACTAGATTGCTGCTGGAGGTACATTCTATTGCCACCTGCGTCTTGGTAATGATCTAAGTAGCCGATGCCTGATGCGAGTCCTTTCTTCAAATATCAAATCGGGAAAAGTAATCCAAGAAAAGTTACACGAACATGTAACCAATTACTTAAGAGTTCATCGCCACCAACCGCTTTGTGGTTTCAATACGTTTCAATCAAATTCGAGAAATTTCCATGGTTTGAGTGTCTGTGGGAGAATTGCAACTGACGCTCCGCTGGCCCTCCGAAGCCACTGTCGTGGAGGCAGACTATTTAGGTACAATGTAAATAATGCTCATTCAATTATTGGTTTGATATGGAGCAATTCCCTTCTTAATCTCATATACTATCTCTGCCGCTTCATCTGCACTCTTGGCTTCAAAATCATATCGTTTTTCTTCTCGTGATTTGTATACCACAAGCTGTGTTAACATTATTCATTAGTTTCGGATTTGAGGGCAGAGATGCTGGATTCTGTATAACATACCTTAAAATTGGTCGGGTGTCTTCGTGTTACTTTACAACCAACCACATTACTAAAATGCACCGTGGTTGTTTTGCCTTGTCCTTCAAACATCGTCTTTCCCGTGGATGCTGGAAGAATATGTAAATATTCTCCATCAATCGCAATCACCCTTTCGTTCATTCCTACAAATCTCATGGGTTGTTTTCTCCACACTATATACCTTCGATAATTGGCACTTCCAAGTTCATCTTGTTTGACACTCTCCATAAGAGGATGTGGTACTAACATTTGAGTTCCCTTGCGAGCTTTGCGAGGATCAGGTCGATCTACCATTAATGAATTGGGTGTACTACTTGATGGTGAACCAGTCATCGTTAATGGTCCATCCGTAGCAAAACGTCGCCGGTACAAATCTAGTTCTGATGAATTACCAATTGATCCTACTGTGCGATCAAGATAAACGACAGTCCCAGATCCAGTAAGTTTGAGAACGTGTCCTGCTTTGTCCAGTTGTCTCTTCTTACAAACCGTATCGAGGACATCAGCCAAGTAAGTATCGGTTGTGACTTCCAGAGCGACCATTTGTCCAGGTGTAGCATTGATCGAATGAATATGAATACTCAATATCTTTTTAGTACCACCACCTCGAGAAGTAGGCTGAGTAAGAGCTGTTCCAATCGTAGGCGCATCTGCTAACGTGGAATTCTTTCGTAATGCAGTCATAGTTGTAAGAAGAGGATTTTGATAAGGTTGTGTACCAAGAGGAAATGAAGTATTAGCTTTGGGTGTATTGATAGGAGTAAAATCTTCTTCCGTTTCAGATGAGGCAACTGCCTCTTGTTTGAATTGAGGAGTAAGTCTCTGGTTTTCCTCAAACTGTTCATCGGTAGCTTCAACCAAAGCAAACTCGTCAAAAGTTTTGGAATTTGATCTCGCTCTTGGTCCAGCTTTATTGTTGGCAAACGTAAATGATGTAACTGGCTTGAGACGATCAAGAGGTGGGAAGTCAGTATCTACTTCCCCATCATCAACCATCCTTAAGATCCATCGATTGACATTCAATTTCTCAGGGGCTATGGTAGGTTCCAATTTTTCTTCAAAATATCTCCATAGACTCAGCCCGATCAAATCAGTAATGACCACTGGTCGATTATGTGATTCATCTTCATGAACAGTTCTTCGAATCAAAACCTCGTAGGGCTTCTTTGTTGAAGTAGCAAATGGTGCCAATATACGAATATTGATAGGGTTTGGATCACCTTGTCCAGAGAGAGATGCAAAATTTTCGAATGGCATATTAGCTTTCGTTCGCTTAGCCGTAATCATTGCTGTCAACAAACTCTTAGGTTGTATCATACTAATTGGACGAGGAGGTGGTAGGGCTTGAAGTACTGGGGGAGCTGGCTTGGACCTTTTTGTTGGTGATCGTATAAGATCTCGAGGAATAGTATTACCGATATGTTCTGGAGCTGCAGTTATCGGTCCATCAACACTATCTAATATAGATGCACTGTCGATACTACCACCAAATGTGGAAGACATATCTGATCCCGAGTCCTCTTCCTCCTCCTCCTCTTCTAAAAGATCACTGACTTGTCTCTTCACTCCAACGTCAGGGTCCGACGGACGTGTTCGAACCGTTCTACCGGCTCTCGCAACATTCCTATTTGATTCTCTCTGTTTTTGAAAAGCAGATGCATCAAACTCATTATCAGATGACATTTCGCTACTCGTAACAGTATCCCTTCTGGCTCTTTCTTTCACAACTTCTACAGCAGACTGAGAACCTCTTCTTATCCCAGGTCCCAGAGTACGTGATGGAGAATTCGCAGTAGTAGATTGTCGGAGATTGGATCCACGAATAGGAGAAGAACCAGAACGATTTCGTATAGGCATTTTAGAGAATTTGATTTGTTGAGCTGCCCTTTGATCTCCATCATCATCACTATCATCACTCAAATCACTACTATCTTCCTCCTCCATCTGTTCTCGTCTGCGCCTCCTTTTCGTAGCGATTCCAGGCCCAACAGTATCTCCTGCCCCTCCTGTGAGCAAACCTCCTTCGTCAACTTCATCTTCAAGACCTGAAGGTGCCAGACCAGCTGATCTAGGTGGTGCTTGAAAATATTCCGATGCGATGGCGGTTGGTATTGGTGGGGAATGTGTTCGTTTTATATTCGCGGCATTCGTGCGCCATCCAGCAGCTTTGAATCCGGGTGTGGTTAGAAATCCATCGTTGATTGTTATGAGCCTTTCACCAACGCCGTCTGCGATTGTATTTAAATAATTTGATCTCAATTGATAAGAGACGAGACTGTGTAACGCGTCAGTTAGATTAAGGAAGTGGGATGGTTGGGGGATTAGAAATCTTACTCTTCCACTTGAATGACCGACATAGTAGAAAAATAATGTAAACAATGTATAGAAACGATCACCGGCTCGTAAATACGAAAGAATAGTAAAAAGGGTTAGAAGGTATGATTGCTCAAGTCATTATCAAGCTTCCATAATTGAATTCAACATGATGGATGAAGTTGCGATACTATCAGTGTTCAGCCTTACAGTATCTGGGGTACACTAAAATTGGCGCCTATGTGATTTTCATCAGGCTGTAATGACAGCCTTTTCCCCAACTCTCACAAACCACAAACCACAAACCATTACAATCAAAATCATCAAAAAAACACCGCGACAATGGGTTTGGTAGATTATTCAGATTCGGAAGATTCAGATTCTCCAGAAATTACTGCGCCAAAGCCATCAACATCAACATCCACAACTGGTAAACCTGCATTCCAAAAAGTTATCGATAGATCAAATCCTGGCAAAATTCGAGTTTCATTACCACAAGCATCTTTGAAAGATGATAACAAAACCGATGAGCCTCCAACGAAGCGCGCAAAAACAGGTGGCGGAGCTTTCAGTGGGTTTAATTCATTCTTGCCAGCTCCCAAGAGAACAGGACAATCTACAAGTGCGACATTAGGTAGTGGAAATGCGGCGCGAAAGAGTGGTTTGGGAGCTGGAGTTAATTTGAAGACTGGTGCAGCTCCTGCTTTTAGTAGAGAACCGGAACCAGTACAGGAGAGGGAATACACAACGGAAGAGCCTGATAAAGAGGAAGAGGGAGCTAGTGGATCTGGATTAAATTAACCTCCTCCAAGCTCCTTGGTCGATGAACAGAAACCAGCAGATGAAGTCAAATTGGTTGGGAAACCATTAATGTTCAGACCATTATCCGTCGCGAGGAAGCCAGCAAAAAAGAAGCTCCAGAAACCAAATCCAAATGCATCTACGCCTTCTACTTCTACTTCAACACCACAAATTAGCACACCAGCCACTCCACAGAATACCGGGAAGGTAGCGCCAAAACCAAAAGTATCCTTATTCTCTCTAGAAGTAGAGCCAGTGAATACAACCCCAAACACCACTTCAAACGGAGAATACAAACCACTACTCTATCAACCCACCCCCTCCAAAGAAGAGCCCATCTACGAAGAGTACACCCCAACAACCAACCACACCCTCCCCTTCGCTCCCACGCCTCCAGTAAATAACCACAACACCGAATCCCTCTCCTCTATAGCCGACACTCTCCATCTCTCCGCCGCCGAACGCCGCCAACTCTTCGGTCGTCAAAAAGGTGGTGGTTCCGGTCCACAAGCTGCAACAAAAATCATAAATTTCAACACAGATCAAGAATACGCACATAACGAAGAACTCCGCGCAGCAGGAGAACAAGTTGTGCATAATCCTGTCAGAGCAATCGCGCCTGGTAAACATAGTTTGAAACAGTTGGTTGGAGCGGCGCAGAGTCAGAGGGAAGCATTGGAGGAGAGTTTTGCGACGGGTAGGAATAATAGGAAGGAAGCGGGTAGTAAATATGGGTGGTAGATTTGGGGTTTGGATAGTAGATTAGTTTCTAATGATGAGGAAGAAAGAAGAAGGGAAGAAGGTGGACTGGAAATATGAAATAGGAAATGAGACTTAATTCAATACCCATATACACTATTCTCCAAACGTATTTCATGATTTATAATGTTGCACCTATACATAGAAATGATCCCTCGCCCTCTCTCATTCAGCTCATTCACCTTGCTGGTGATTACCACAGAAGTTCGATAGTAAGCGAGGAGACCCCCCTATATCCCAAAAGCTGGGTACCGATTTACTAGCGCTTCGAACTAATTGAGTTGTTAAAAAATCTATAGAACAGAAGAGACCAAGACTCCTGCCGATATAAAACACATTCTAGTATTAATGGAATTGTTGACAGAGTAGTTGCTCAGCTATGGAAATAAGGGGGTATGTTAAATTCAGATCGAACGCGGTGGTGAAAGTCAGAAAATTGGGCGTGGAATTCAACAGAATGTATGGTAGGGATAGAGGTTAGGAATTGTATTGTGTTATTCATATGTACTATATAGTAAATTTGGAGAGAAACATGGAGTGAAAGATGAAGATAGAGAGATACATATGCATAGTGAAGAGAGGAAGTAGATTGTAGTCAAGAACCGCATTGTGGGTATGTAGAATCGTATATAATATATATAAAGATACAGTAAATGTATATACAAATTCCATCATTTTCCCATCCATCCAACCATCCTAACACCTGTCCCAGATATAAATGTTTAAAGGACCCCAAAGATCAAAACCAACTCCCGATCACAGCTCTTGTTCTCGGGAAATATGTACGCCATAACCTGCAATCCTTAAAGACCCAAATATATATAAAAGCCGCACCAAATTTTAACAATCCACTTGAATAAGAGTGAGTCTTCTTTCTCCTCTCATCAAATTCTCCCACTCTCCTCTAGTCCCCGGACTCACATCCTCCACTCTATTTGGGGTTCTATCACCCCTCAAAAACGGTCCTCGATCTTCTCTCTCTCCATTTCCGCTCTCCCTCTCCCAAACCGGACTTTCCCCATCCCTGCCCTTAGCACTCTCACCCACCTCCACCAAATCCTCCTCGCTACCACTAAAAGACGTCTTCACCGAAAGCGACTTCCTCACCTCATCATTAAAAATCGCTTTTTCTCCTGCACTCCCCCCATAAACCCTCTTATACCCCTCCTCAACATCACACAGCGCACTCAGCGAAATCCCCAACCACTCATACCCTCTCATTACCTCCCCCCTCCCGATCTTTCCCCCTCGTACCAAAACCACGCGTCGCAACTCATCAATCGCAACGCCCATATCTTCCGCAGAAAGACTGCGCGAATAAGTATGCAGCGCGCATTTAAACGCATACAGATAATCAAGCGAGTAGAGGGATAATCCCGGAGCGGTGAACACGACGCGGTTCTGAGCCAGCGAGCGACGAATGAGATCTTGAGTTGAGGGATTGGAGATGGGGGACGAGAGGGAGGAGGAGGAGAGCCAGTCGGATCCGATGGAGGGGAATTTTTTCTCGGCCCGGGAAATGGTAGAGCGGAGGATGCGTTCGGTGCGGGGAGTGAGACTGGTGGAATGCATGAGCGTGATGCCGTAGCGGTTGGGGGTATCGGTGGATACCCATTCTGCGGGTGGAGAAGAGGGGGAGGAGGGGGGGGAGATGGATGCGCGGATGTGGTGGGCCATGGTATCTTTTGGGGAAGAAGGAAGGCCGGAGTATTTTGTGCGGGAGAGATAGATTGTTGAGGTGGAGATGGTAGATGTTGTTGTTGAGTTTGAGCGCTCCGAAAGAGAATTCGAGAAGATCGTGCTGGTTGGACTGGAAGAGCGAGAACTAACTGGAGAAGTCCCTCGACTTGGGAGTGAAATGTTGCGAACGTGAGATGTGAGTGGTGCGTTATTGTAAAGAAGTGTTGATGGTGATGTAGTGAGAGAATAAGAACCGGGCGCCGTTGCAACTTGGGACATGGCGGGAGTTTGGATCTGATTATCTTTTTTGACGACGATCAATGATAGATGAAGTCTCTTTCGCACCAAACGTTTGGATACATAATCGAGAGCTTCGAGTAATTCTGATGGTAGTTGCATTGGTTGGAGCAACGATGTGCCCGCTTCCAATGGAGAGGATATGTTATGCTTTGAGATAGACATATTGATGACAATGAACAGATATGCAATGAGTAGATGTTATCGAGAGACTTTTAATTGTCTATCTTGATATCTAATACAAAAAGCTGAAGTCGATGGGAGAGCTACTCAACTCAAGGGACCAGTCAACAGATATATAAATTTCAAGACTTCCAAAACCAAGAAGACGCCAATACCCAAAATAAACTCTCCGATGCATGATACCCGCATAGCGGAGAGACAAGCATGTAGCCTTAGCATGTAACTAACATGGGGTATAGGGCAAATCGCGCAAGATACTGATAGATTGTGGAGTTTTGACTACATTCTGCTCTATGATCACTTAGTACTACATCAATAGTATCATAAAGGAGAAAATTGTTTCGCTCTAGTGTGAATGGTGTGTGCAATCTGCAGGACATTCTTGTATATATGATACGATTGGTTAAAAGTATATTCTAAAATAAAACGTTGCATTCGCTTGATTTTAACCGATGGGGTGAGTTTATTTTGGGAATTGCAGATTACTATGTAATATACTCGACTCGATAAATTCACACCCTTTGACGCACTATACATTCGAATAGATTGGTACGTAGTAACACCAAGCTATAATTTTATCAATTTCTCCAAGATGTGATGAACTCCCGAGCGCCTAACATTCCCTGAATCCCAGTCACACACAGATATCCATATCCAATCCGTGCAACCCCTAACGTACTTCAAGTTTATTTTTGGATGTGACGAACTATCAAATATAGAAACAAATTACCCCGCACCACCCACTTCTGGCGTTTGTCTTGGTGTTGATCAGTAGATCAATTGATGTAAACAAGATTTGTCTCTTAATTGAATGCGAGCCCTATCCTCCCTCTTCTTCGACATAGATTCGAATAGGGAATTTTCCGATATCACAATTCAAAACCTTGCATATCGCATATCGCATATTGAATATCACATATTTCTATTTACATTTTGTACTTTCTGGTAATCCAATACTCGTCTACTCGGATCTATGCGCCTATTTGCTCGCATATTTAGATCTTTCCCCTTCATATACATAAGGTTATCATGCCGGACTAGATGTTTGATTTTAGGTCTTCTTAAGCTTTTATGATATGGGTCTACTAGACTTTTAGATCCCTGTGTCTCTCGATACCCCATTTGCCAGGATTCTCTATAGACGACATTCATCACACTCAGCCTCATATCCAAAGTTCAAATCGTCATGGACCAAAGCGAACAAATATCCGCGGCCCTTGGAACTTCCGGTGAACATGAACTACATTACCACAACCATTGAAGTTTGAGTTTCCAACACTCTCATCTTGAGTCAGTATATGTCTATACATCTAGATAACCATCCGACTGACTCATCTATCCTCCCATAACCAAGTCAGTACATCATCGCGGACATCAATCTCAGTACTTCTGAACAAAACATCACTCACACAAATCTCTATACACACACCTTTCCCATTTACTCTCATCCTCAACTCCTTATTTTCTTCCTCGTATAAGAGATTCATTTTCTCTCCCTCTTCCCTCACCTAGACCTTCCCCATTCCCCCCGCCCTCCCCGTCTCTCCCAACTTTCTATCCGTACTAATCCCCAACCTAAACATACCAAGTTTCAAATTTCAAACCCCAAGCTCCACAACACAATATATCCCCTCCCTTTCTTCCCCCTCCTATTCCAATTTCTCAAAACTCACCCATCCATAAAAAGCCAAACTCCCAAACTCAAACTCAAATCCCAATCATACTACTCACCAAATCCATAACTATCCATCCATAATCAATCCAGTATTGTTATATAACCCATTCTCATACAAACCCCTCCCCCTTAATCATTCAATAACACTCACTCAACTAGTAAATATCTACTTACCTCTCAAACTCCTCATACTCCTTCTACTCTCTCCCTATCCTTTCTTTTTTCTCATTTCCTTTAATCTACACACCTCTCTATATTTCCCTTTCTCTATCTCCATCTCTAACCCCTTCATAAATATCATACCTATCTTTCTACACAACTCCTTCTATTCCTTCTATCCCTTCTATCACCTTCTCACCCCTCTTAAATCCCAATTCCTAATTCTCAATTCTCAATTCCACTCAAACTCCAACATATACCAAATATATCAACTCACAAATAACTAACCAGCAAGTTTACAACTCCTATTTAACTACTTATCTGAAATACTCATTCAATAAAACTTCTATATCTACAACTACATCTACACACCCCATATACTCATTCTCTCTCCTTATTTTCGCTTCCATATTCTTTCTGTTTCCCTCCCTCACTCTCATCTTCACCCTCACCCTCTATTTATCTATCCATCCATCCCTCTCTTCCCTCCAGCTCTTCTCTCCCAAACCCCAACTATCTACCCTCTACCCCTGCGTCCCTCTCAATCTAGCCTCCCAAACCCATCCCCCAAACAAAAACTCATTACTATTCACCAAATCCTCTCCGCCAGAAGAAAGCAAAAACCAACAACAAAAAACCTTTTTGTTACCATCATCACACCACCGTATCTCCACTCTCTAAAATCCACACACTCATTTCCCCCTCGCCAACCCCCCCCCCCTCATCCTTCAAATAATCTCACACACCCATCAACAAAAATCTCCAACTCCACCATCCTCTCATTAATTTCAAGATCATTTCACACACGCATGCTTTCCTTTTGATGCCCAACATTCGAAGCTTATTCTCTCACTGTCTCGCTAAACCCCGAGTATTGAGCCGCTTGCGCAACATTTACTCACTTCACCTTACCAAATTCTTTTATCTCATAGTACAATGCACATAGACACACGCACACATACAAGTCCCCAGAAGAATATAATATCCTATTCTCACTAATACGAATCGGATTTATGATCCTTCCTTTTTTTTCCCCTTCCTCCACACCTTCAATTCCCTTTGAACATATAACTAATATCTTAAGTTCCATCATTCGTACCATACACACCCGTTTCGGTTTCCTTTCATTCCATACAACGGGGCATGAACATCGTCGTGTTATCCATCCATCCATGTATATTGATGACTATACCTCTTTCATGAACATGAATGACATCACGTTCCTAGTACCGAAAAAACTAGTCGACTTAAATCCCACGTCCGTCCCATCGTACGATACCGACCATACCAACACCTTACCGCCACCCCACCCATCACCAAACAGCTGTGAACAAGCCAGAGTAAACCACCTAATATTCCAATCCAATGCCTGTGAAACAAAAAGAGATGATGTGACGTAAGGTTATCTTGCCCGTACTGTAATATATGTGCAGAAGAATAGTTTAAACTGCAAAGTACAAAAGAAATATAGCCTTCTTGAACAAGTAGCCTAGCCCCGAGACTCCGAGTATGAAACTTTTGTTTAAAAATCCACGAATAGGTGCCCAAATCTAATATTTGTTAGTTGAGTTTGACGAAGGTCAAGAGATTCACTTACTCATCGGGCCCACCTTGACCATATATCTCCGTTTCTTCAGGGTACTTATCAAACTGGCTGGCATCTCCAACTCCAGCCTTAACAGGAGGAACATAAGGTGCATCAATATCCTTCTTGGATAACCTTTCCCAGGTTACTTCAGCGAACCATTGATGATTCTTGACATCCTCAGAACCACCATGTAAGTTACCAAGACGCTTGGTAAGATCTGCTGTGATTAATCTTTGCAACAGGTCCTGTGCATCTGGGTGAATATAGGGAGGATACTTAACCCTCCCTTTAAGAATATTCTCATAAATTTTCATGGGAGAGCCACCATCCCAAAATGGTGTAAAACCACAGAGCATTTCGAAAATTAATATACCAAGGGACCACCTGATTCATATTAGTTGGATGATACAAGCTTTCAGGATAATATGGTTCAATCGAGCGCAGCGAGGACGGGGGTTTGGGGGCTTGCCCCCATAAGAGGAAACATATATTGAGGATGGTTTAATTGATGACGCTCCGCTGGGCCACTGCGGTGGAGGCGTTTTCGCTTCGCTCCAGAAGTAATGTGGAAGAGGGATGAAGAGGCTAAAAACTTACCAATCTACGGATTTGTTATAACCTTTACTCGAGACTACTTCTGGTGCTAGGTAATCTGGGGTACCACACAATGTCCATGTAATATCTGGGACCTTCTTTGCAAATCCAAAGTCAGTAATCTTGAGATGTCCGTGCCTATCAAGTAGCAAATTCTCTGGTTTCAAATCTCGATAAATGATATGTTTTGAATGAAGGTATTCTAAAGCCAACGTAACTTCAGCAGCATAGAATTTGGCTACAGGATTGGGGAATCGCTGGAGTTAAACAATTAGTATCTATCAAAAAGTTGGTATCATTGAACTTACTTGGGACTTTCGCAGTAAAGAGAAGAGTTCACCCCCCTCTACAAAATCCATCACCATGTATAAATTCTTCGAGTCTTGAAAAGTACCCCATAGAGTAATGAGGAATGGATGCTTGACTTCTTGTAACATCTTTCTCTCATCATTGGTATGTTCGACCTGCTTCATCTTGTGCACCTGCGCCTTCTTCAATACTTTGACGGCATAGTATCGCTGATTGTGCTTCGATCGAACTAGATGAACTCTTCCAAAACTTCCAGTGCCCAATGTGCGCTGAATATCAAAATCTGTCAAAGAATATTTGCCCTTGGTTTGTCTAATCTGTGGCTGCTGTTGTGATTGCTGCGATTGTCGCTGTGAGGAGTCCATTTGAAGTGTGCTGGTTTTAGCAGCTACAGGATGTAGTGAAGGTTGTGAAGAAGCTGGTGGGGTTGGATATGACTGGCTCGCGCCGTCATGCTGTGGTGGATGAATCAAGTTGCTAATACTGGGAGAGTTTTGACGGTGCTGCTGTTGATCGGAATGGATTTGCGCAGATTGCTGCTGTGGAGTTATTCCGTGTGTCATTGAAGCTTTTTTGCCCACGGTAGTCGGTTGGTCGTCTGTTGTGCGAGAGGTTGTAGTTTGGAGAACCTCGTGCTCGTGGGATTGGGGTAAAGTCGATTGGGTCGAGACAGAAGCTATCGAATTATCGAAGCCTCTTGATGATGTGGGGGTTGTCGGACTGGTTGTGGCTTGACTTGATGTTGGAGAGGTTATAGCCGGAGACTCCTTCGTCCGTTTCTTCTTCAAAAAACCGAGTGTCGGCATAGAATGAAAATGGTAGGTTGCTGGATGTCGAGTTTGATAGATCGACAGTCAGCAAAAAGCAGGGCCGCGGGTGTGTAGGCCGAATGCAGGATGATATGTAAGGTAGGTGGTAGGTGGTAGGTGGTAAGGTTACCCCCAAAGCAGTCTTGACAGACAAGCCTAATTGGGGAAAATCAATGGGTGTATGTTGTTTAATTACCGGGCACCTAGAAAGGAAGGGAGGAAGATATGTTATAAATTTAACAATTTTAAGTTTCTTTCTCGATTCTCTTTAGAGTCTTCGTGAGCACGGTAAAGGAGGGAGTTGCAAGTTGCTCGTTTTTTTTGAGTAAGCTTCGTGGGATGCGGATCGTTGTAGTTGTGAACTGTGTCCGACAAAGAGCACCAATTGATTGGAATGATACAATATTAGAGTGAATTAAGGGTTGGAGAATATCAGTATGAGTGGAATAATTATACCAAATGGAATTCAATTGAGAATATTGAGGTTAATGGTAATGATAATGATGATGACGATGATACATGAATTAATAAGAATTGATGTATTTTTGGGAGGGGAAAGTTTGATTTGGGATTGGAGGAGGTTGGTGGGTGGTGTTGGGTTAGGTAGATAGCTGTTGTAGGTAGTGGTAGTAGGTAGTGGGTAGTAGTGGGTGTGGGAGGTGTGTGAGGTGTGGGAGGTGTGTGAGGTGTGGGAGGTGTGTGAGGTGTGTAATAATGTAAGAAGATGGTCGCAATGATTACTGGGTACTTGGTTGTGGTGGTGATGGTGGTGATGGTAGTGGTAGTAATAGGTACAGAATGAAGAACGATAATAATGTGAGGGGAAATTATTAATAAGGAATTGAATTCCGAGAGTTGGTTAGAAGTTACCTAGGTAGTAGGAGGGAGGTAGGTTGATTGTTTGATTGGAATATGACCACCACCATTGACCGTTAATCGTTAAGCGTAGGTATTTCTTATTCTTCTGCTGACGACCTAGGTACGGAGAGGTAGAGGTAGAGGTAGAGAGAGGTAGAGAGAGGTAAGAGGCAGCAAGCAGTAGAAGTAGAAGTAAAGGGACCGGTAAAGGTAAAGAGAGGTAGAGAAAAGATAGAAGTAAAGATAGAAGTAAAGAAGCCTTTACAATTATTCTATAACGTTTTAACTCTCTCTCTCTCTCTCCGAGAACCATTTGAATGAAGTCTTTCAGTTCAATCTCTCTTGTTGATGTTAACTTGATTGCTCACTACCGAGTAAATACCCAGTAAGTAATTACTAGATGCTCTCCTCTCCTCTCCGTCTTCTGTGCACTCGGTGTATGGCGTTAGCTTTGGTGGGGTTGATTCTTAATTCATCATTTGATGATTTGATGGATCATGGATGGTCACTTCTTTGGGAAGGAAGAGGAGAAGATCAACTAGAAATATACTGCAGCTGGTAAGATAAAAAAAATTATGCCTTTCAGTCTTAATGGTTTGTTCTTGATGGATGGGCGCTTTATTCTTTCTTTCAGTTCCAGTCCTTTAATGCCTTGACGGTAAATATTCCTACTACCTAGGCAAGTAACAGTCGCTATCTCGTATCTGCCATCTCTCCATGCTTTAAGTTAAGGTTACACTTCTCAATTCGTTTATCGTAAAGTAAAACCAAGAGATGATACCTAATAATATACTGATATCAGAAATCCTAGATCCTCCGTCTTGACCTTACAGATCTCACATCATTAACAAAAATTCAAAATCCTCCACAAAGGAAGTGTACACGCGATGTACATTGAAGATCTTGATTCATCTTGTATTTCTTGTCCATCATCATTATTAGTCAGCCAGCTTCATCACCTACCTACCAGTTCTACTTCACCAAACTAGGTAAACTCAGTCTCGATATGAGCAAAGTCTATCCTCTTTCTCAATATCCAGTACCAAATTAGGCAATCAATGTTTCAAATAAAAAGTGAACCATAATTTATTCACGTCACTGCCATTTCTAGGTAAATATACCCACCTAGGTATAAATGAGTGCAGATCTATGCCATCATATGACATGTAACATCGAAATAGATGTATTTCCAATCTTCAACCCGGTTTAAGTATCAGATTGATATCTGTATATGATGAAAACTGTCTCGAGGCTCATTGCATATACTTCATCTCGATTTTATTGAATTCTCCTAGATCCCGTGAAGATGTGGCCAGTCCCAAAACCTGTGCAATGCAATGTGGTATTCCGATTACCCCTCATGTTCTTCCCAAACTCCTTGCTATCTATGCTTTGATAATCCCGAGTCCCATTAATATTTATTTCCGTTCATTATTGACCACTCATTCTGGTCTCCGACCACAGCCCATCGATTATTTGAAAGACTGCGGTAACAGCTTGCATTACCCCTTCATCAACATCTTGTCCTCCCAACTTCTGTTGGATCTTGTCGGGATGCCACCGGACTCTTTCTACCTTCAAGGTCTTCGTAAGCTGTAATTCGGTAGGTTCTCCAGAGGTTGGTGCGTATAAGAAAAATCTTCTGATGTCCTCCTTCTTGACATCTTTTTTACTTCCACTTTCAACTGGCCAAGGTATGGATGCAACTGCAACTTTCGAAGAATTCTTCCCAAGATCTTCCCATTTCTTGATGTAGTCATTCCATTTTTCGGTCCAAACTTTCTTGGACCTCCTCTCCTGGCCTCTCTTCAGACTCTCCTCAACCTTTCTTTGCAATCGTTCAGCATCTCTCTCTTCTTTCCTACCTTCTTGAGCCAACCGTTCGCGCTCTTTTTTGGCTGCTTCGCGCCGAGCCTTTTCCTCTAATAAATGTTGATGGGTCTTCTCATACATTTTACCTCTAACATATGCCGTATATTCTTCGTCAGTCATTTGTTCTAGCTCGCCTGTAGGACCTTGCTTGATGTCGGGATACGTATGAATTGGTTGCCCATAGACTCCCTCCCAATACTGTGCAGCTTCATCGTCAGCCATCGCATCAAATAGACTTTCCCTGAATGCAACATCTGGGTCGAGGTACTGATTGGAAGAAGTATTGGGGAGGTGCGTGTCATCGTAGAGGGATGGATCATCATTCGTGGCAGATTGCCTGCTTCGTTTTGAGCGATGATGATGGCGGTGGCGCCTTTCTTCGCTATGGCTCCCTGATGGTGGTTCATCCTCCCTATGCTTCCTCTTGAATCGAAATTTAGTTGGATGAGAGCTGGTCATATCTTCATTGGAGCTTAGTTGAATTTCTGCGTTGAGACAGTAAAATGATAAGTTTTGAATGTATGGTTGTAATATGAACAACTAAAATGAGCGTACTTGGATTTGTGGTTGTATATACAACATCGCATCCTACGGTTCTGTCATCTTGAATGCCGCTAAAGTTCTTATCGATTGCCATAGTGGGTCATTAGCGTGATTGCCGCCTTCCGGCATATTATAGATATGGAAAACGCGACCCATACCGTACATTGTAATCCTGACATAACAAAATACCACTTCTTCAACATTCTACTACTATTCCACCTTAAAATACACAATGGGATTAAATAATGGTTTCAACGTATTTGGTGATGACAACTCAGATGACGATACAAATGTCAATACTCCATTGTCAAAACCCTCGAAACTTTCGAAGTCCTCGACCTCGAAACCCTTGAAACCCTCAAAAAAGCCGCGTATAAGTATGTTTGGCGACCTCTCGAGTTCGCTCACGTCGAAGAAACATGCCGAGACTGCAGAAGAACTTGATGCGAACATATACGATTACGATGCAGTTTACGATTCTTTAAAGCCAAAGAAAAAGGTAGTCAATGAGGAGGAGGAAAGGAAGCCGAAGTATATGAGCAATCTTATTGCAGCAGCTGCAGTACGCAAGCGCGATTCTACGATTGCCGAGGAGAAGAAACTCGCAAGAGAAAGAGAAGCTGAAGGAGATGAATTTGCGGATAAGGAGAAATTTGTCACATCAGCATATAAGAAACAACAAGAAGAGAATCGCCGCATAGAAGAAGAAGAACGGTTGAGAGAGGAGGAAGAGCAAAGAAAGAATAAAGGCACGGGAATGACCAGTTTCTACAAAAACATGCTTGAGAAGGGTGAACAGAAACATGCTGAAATAGTAAAGGCTGCCGAGGAAAGGATTAAACAAGGCCCACAAGAAGATGTGACGGAGGACGAAAGAATGAAGACTGATGCAGATATAGCACGGGAAATCAACGAGAAAAAGGGAGGCACTATTGCAATCAATGACGAAGGTCAAGTTGTTGACAAGAGAGAATTACTCAAGGGTGGATTAAACATAATACCTAAAGCGAAACCAACGCCTAATCCAAATTCATCAAGAAGTGGAAGCTCAATGCCTGATCACAAGAAAGGCAATACATTTGTGGGAAGTGGAGGTGGAAAACAAGCTATGCGCGAACGACAATCACGAATGATGGAAGCACAATTAGAGCAAGCTACCAAACGAGCTTTGGAGGAAGAGGAAGAAGAGAAGCAGAAAGTAGAGAGAGCTTCTAAGAGTCGAAAGACTGAAGGCGATATTATGAGTGCCAAGGAAAGATATCTTGCAAGAAAGAGGGAGGCGGAAGAAGCAAAGAAGAAAGCATCTCAATAGAAACATAATATATAATACCCGAATCGAAATCAGATCAAATCACATCTCATGGCCATAAATATCTCCATTTCATTTATAGTGGTGTTGTTTCCAATTCCTTGCATTTTATGCTCTCCATTTCCAGAGACGTGGTGACCCATTCATAGTGTACAAGAGTATAATACACTCCATCATAATAACGTTCCATACCAAATCACGGCTCATTGTTGTGATATCTCGCTCTAGCATGCTCCAGCACCTCATCACTTCATCATCACATAATCCCCTCCCGCTCAATAACATCACTCCTTCCCGTGATTACCTTTTCTCTTCCCTACCCTCCCTCACACTTCCTCTGCCCCTCTTCTAAAATCCCAGCCCAAATCGAAATCTAAAACATACCCCCCGTCGCCCCTCCACTAGTCGACTCTCGTTGCAATCTCGCAATATATTGTTTGCTCACTGTATTCCACGCTTGCATGTATTTTTCCATGCATTGGGTGAAACAGGTGGTTTCGCCGCTGCTGAGAGAGGTACCGGGTTTGGGGACGCATTTCTCGAAGCAGTGTTCGTTTACTTTCTGGATGGATGGTTAATATGTGAATTGAGAGGGTAGGGGGAATGGATGCTAGAGGAATGATAAAATATTTACCTCGATCAATTGTCTAGCATTAGTCATGGCAGCTTCCTGACGAACTTGATTCATAACGGCAGCTTTTGGGTCCGAGGAGGCGAATGCATTGTTGAGAGAATCCATGTTTGCGTTGTGTATGTGTATGCGTAAATTTCTGTGTGTGAAGTGATGCTTTAAAATAATTAAATCTCGAGTTGTGTATAGAGAAGAGTGTCTTATTGATTTTCGTTGTTGAATTTTAAACTTAATATCTAGAACCGCAGTTTTTTAATCGATATCAAAGAATGACGATAGACTATCAAATTCACAGCTCGGCCTTAGGCAAGTACCGACTGGTAGCTATCATCCCTGGTTGAAAGTTTACAGGGTATACAGGGTCAATATCCACTACCAGTCCGTACTCTAGCACTAATTTCCAGGGCTACAAGCACCCCAAACACCCGTCACGAACGCTACAGCAGTATCTCCAATCACTGACAGTTATTCTCCCAATTCAAAATAACAGGGATCTCAGCTTAACCTTGAAATCCCCGACGCCAAATTGTTCACAGACACAGACACAGATAGGAAACCTTAAGGCCAGCTAACAATTTAATCTGACGACCTCGGGATTCGATTCACGATACTTCGTAGTTCTTGAAACTATTCCTTTCTCAACATCCTATTCTGATTTTCTAGCAGAAGGATCTTCCTTTTTCTCTATCTACTTTACATTACTCTTTTCTTTCCTTCGTCCAGTTGAAGACTTGATTGGAATCTGGTGAAAGTATAGACCTTGAAGAATACTTGTGGATAGGGACAGATTGTACAGGACGCAATGTGGTTCCCCAAATCATTGTCGGCGCTATGGCTGGCTTCTTGTGTTATGGCAGCTGGAGATACGCAGACTACTAAGCTGAGTGAGGACGGAATTAGGAGTATACCGGTTTGTTTACTCGATTGAATTGCTATTGAGAGGAGAGTTGACTGACTTGTTGGAATAGCTTCGAACACATTCGCTGAATCAGGTCAGTGGTTGAATAAGAGGCGCATTATATAGGTTTGGGGATTTCGCTGATTTGGAATTGGTTTAGCCATATTTGGATTCGGATATGCAAAGTAGATGGTTCGATTTTGGTGGAAATACTATTGTGAGAGCAGACAAGTATGCATGCGCACTAAGTCCAGAACTAGTTGGAGATAGATGGGCTGATATGGAGGGTATAGGTACATACGATTGACATATGATCATCCATCTTCTTCAGGATGGCTCTTCTCAAGAGTCCCACTAACGGCCACAAACTGGGAGGTATGAATAAATTCGCCTACACTCCCCTCAATGCGATCTAACCACAACTCTTCTGCAGATCGAGGTCGAATTTAGGGTCCACGGTCAAGGCAACCTCCACGGTGATGGTTTCGCCATGTGGCTTACCAAACAACGCGGCATTCAAGGCGACGTCTTCGGCTCCGTTGACAAATTCGAAGGTCTTGGTATTTTCTTCGACACCTACAAGAACAATCGTCCCGGAACCGTCTTCCCCTACGTAATGGCCATGGTCGGCGATGGCAACACTGCCTATGACAAGAGCAACGACGGCAAAGATCAAGAATACATGGGCTGTTCCGCACGGGGTCTCCGCAATGCGAATGTCCCAACTAAAGCCAAACTCACCTATTTCCAAGATAAATCCCTCAAACTCGAACTTCAATACAAGAAGGAGGATCAATGGGAACTCTGCTTTGAAACTTTCGAACCACCTACTATTCCATCCGTAGCCTATCTCGGATTTTCTGCCGAAACGGGTGAATTGAGCGATAACCACGATATCATCAGCGTCAACACGAATAATTTGTACGATACCAACACCCACAAGAATAAGTATAAGGATTCGCAACCTAAGCCTGAGAATGGAAACAGTAGATCTCAAAAGGGACAGGGTATTTTGAACAGAAAGAAGAAGCCGGCCGGAAGCTGGAGTTGGTTCTTTGTTAAGTGTATCATTGGATTAGTTGTTCTGGGTGGTGGTTATGTCGGATATACAGCTTGGAGAACTTCGCAAAGGAGAAGTCATCGATTTTAGATGATGGAGAATGGAGGCCATGGTACTTGAGTATTCAAATCTGATCGGATTTGAACTACAAAGTCGAGAAAGTGAGCGAAATGAACACAATAACGCGAGGAACAGTGGACAAGGAACGAGAATTGAAACCCGAATTCACATGCAAATGAGACGAGATCGATCTCTTTACTTACTTCTATTGGTGGGTTGATACCGAGAGGAAAAGTCGAGAAAAACCAGGAGTTTCAAATAGTTTTTGTAGTATACCAAGGAAAGCAGGACAGAAAACCAATATTCAGTATGGGAAATGCAAGGGAATGAAAAGATTCTGATGATTGGGGTCTCGAAAAATATGTGATCAGTGATGTATAATCCGTAAAGCGAAATGTTTTATATAGCTTGGTGTATGCAACGTACCGACCCAACAGGAGATGGGCGGGCTACTTAGGGGGTTGGTTCTAAGCGAGAATGCTCAGGGGGGTGCTAGTTTAGATACTTATCCAACGATGTACGAGTAGAAAGATGCTTGATGATAGGTAGGTGGGTAGGTAACTCGATGATAGGAATCGGAATGCGCCTCGTCAGATGCAGAAATGAAACACCCTCTGCTTGGTTATATGTATATATGTGTATATGTGTGTATGTGTATATGTGTATACTGTTATTGTAATTTATATACATACTCCAATTCATGGATTCGTGGATTCACGGCTGAGAAGTTACAGATATCTAGATACTCTATGATATAGATAAATAGATATATATATATATATATATGTACATAATAAATCAGCCCATCATCTCTTCCACATCTCCATCTCCATCTCCATCCATCTATCCAACAGCATTAGATTGCATTCTGTGTACAAATACCTTATTTTCTTAGATTCCTTCGTCATATGCTATTTTTCTTATGATACATACTACATACTGCTATTGAAAAAAATTGAAAAAGTAACAAAGATTCTTGTAAAATTGATAAAGAGGAACTAATTTGCGAGCTATATCTATCCTATCTATGATTCTATAAACCTGATTGAGCGTATCTCCTCGAATATATCTCAGAGAACGAAACTCACATGACCAGATATGTACTGACTCGCCTATGAATCTGAGCGAGGAAAATTCATCTTCGGGGGCGCAACATTCTGATCATGAGATTCCTCTCTTTTCAAAAGCATGAGAGTTCATAAACTCACCACTTATATAAATTTCTTATAGATCTCCATTGCGCCAGTCATATCACATAGAGAAGAAGGATACATATCTACTTAGCTACAGAACCATTGAGTGTATTCATAGTAACCAAGCCTGAGTCTAAGCATAACTAATATTTCTAACTGTTCGCTCACCAATTTTGAACCCGAGAGTTTGGAAATAAAAATACATCGAATCTCGCAATCAAGGATCTAATATCCATCGAAAGCCCACCGAAGACACACAATAAACTCCCCAAATACCCTCCAAAATAAGACCCCATCCCATGGTATGCTAATATCCTATAAAAACGCCTATCATCTATTCATAATGCGTACCCATCTCGATTTCCATTCCCATCACCCCACTTCCTTATTGAGAGGTAAGAGCGTTACTCATACCCATTAACGCCATGCCAACAAATGCAAAAGAAATGCATAAACTTCTATTATGATTCAGACCCAGGCACTCCGCAAACAGATGCAATGCGACACTAGCCATGATACCCCCGGTGATACCAAACATACATCCATAAGCTACAATATTAGGCGCATGACCTTCCCGTCCGGCAATTGAAAACCATGCGGCTGCAATTGCGGCACCGGCTGGCTGTGACACACCTCCGAGGAAGGAACTCCAGAAGATAGCTCGTGGTCGGCTACCAAGTGCTAGGTATAATGGTAGAGCCATTGCAAATCCTTCAGTGATGTTATGAACAAGTAAAGCTAAAAAGACAGAAACTCCAAGTTCGGGATTTGCATGGTTTGTAGCAAATGTAATAAAACCTTCTGGTAATTTATGTAATCCAATAGCTATACTTGTTTGAAGACCAATATCCATAAATGCATTCTCGGGAACATGGTGATGATGTTGTTGAGCTTCAATGTCAGAGTCATGACAATTGGGAATTTCTGTTTCGGAAATAGCCCTACGTAATCGTGCTGAATTATCTGGAGCCTCTTCTCCTCCTTCTTCTTCTTCTTCTGGTAGTGTGAAAGAATGAGATCGGGTTGACAAGGTGCCTGTGGGAGTTCGCGCCGAATAAGGAATTGTTGTACTCTTAGGGGTTTTTAAGCATTCTCGTCCACAAAGGTCAGAATATCCAAAACATGGTCCACTCTCATCACAATTGGCCTTCCTATCCTTTACAAAAGACATCACCCTGTCATGAACTACCATGAGTGATGGTCGCCTGGTAAGATTATGGGATTGGCGGCGATTGCTTGGCTGAGAATCTTTATTTGGTGGTGCAAGACCTTCTATTAAAGGCTTTCCATTCTCTCCGACATGTGAAGCGAGAAGTGGTGTAGATTCCGTCATCGCACTGTTTCCTTGATTGACTGCTGCATGAGAACTCGATTTTGATAGTGGAAGATGATTATCATGGTGGCCATCAAAGCCATCGAAGGTTTGGTGATTGTGGCTGTGGTCGTGGTCGTGGTCGTGGTCGTGGTCGCGATGCGTTGCATCTTGATTATGAGAATGATCGCAATGTGAGACATGCGAGGGGATAAATTGATGCATGAGCCTCGAAACAATTTGTATGCCAATAAATCCTGCAGCGAAACAAGCCAAAAGAGCCCATGCAGCAGCTTGAGCTGTATAACCACCCTCCATTAGATATTTTTTCGATGATGGGAGCATACTATATAAAGAAGAGAATATCTATCAAAAGAAATATATAGTTAGTAAACAAGTAGACAAATGGTTGAAAGACAGAACCTACCATTACCCCAAAACTCAAACTTAGAGATGCAGCTAGGAAAGCATTGTTATCTTGTATCCTGAAATTCTTCTTGCTGGGGATATATCTAATCAATAGATCTATGCATATTATGCAACTACCAATAACACATGCTAAGGATTGTTGTTAGAGTTGATCAAACATCGGTCTATGGACCATGGAGTATTATACTGACCTATTCCACTGATAATAGCCATAATCCACCCTCTCATATCATTATTCAACGAGTCTGTCTCCATACTGACGGTTTGTGATGCCAACTTTATAATGATATATTCTTGCTTCCTCAAACACTCTCTCCGTCTGCGGGGTGTGATATACAAGTAGTAACTCAAAAATGTATCCAATACAAGGTGGCACAAGGTCGAACTAGGTCAAACCTGACTGTATGGGTTGTCGCAGGTTATCCCTGATGTTGTTGCAGAAGGTAGTATTGAAAGTGGTATTGTTGTATGTGTTGTCGCAGTGGGATTAATGTAGATCAAAGTGATGTAGCTATGAGTGTCCAACTGGTTCAAAGCACAGTTCAAAAGTAGACAAGAACAAGTCTCGGAAGGAGCAAGAGTATATTAGGATTTTAGGTGAATATGAGCCCTGCAAAGCAAACAATCTTTGAAGGAGGTAACAAAGTGATCGTGTAAGAGAGTGAAAGGGCGAAAGAGTTAGAGGAAGAAGAAGACAAACAGGATATTCACAGGTTTTCGCGGCTATAGGAATGAATTATCTTATGACATAGGTTACTGTACAATAATGAAGAAGAAGAAGAAGATGATGATGATGATGATAATCGAATAACAATAACGATAACAATAACAATGTGAATAATGATAAGAATGAATACACGATGAATATTATTAAGCTACTCTACCTAGTATGATAGTATCAGTAGGAAGAACAATAAAATTACCTAGGAAGACCTTGATGGCTTGGTACAAGAAGACAACAAAGAAATCAGGAAGACCCGAATTCGATTTTCTCCAGAAGGTTAAATCATGTAAATCATAGATGCATTCATCCATCCCTTCTGATTGGTCAATAGACGTAAATTCACATCAATTCCAGAGTTTTTAATTCGTCATTGAAAAAAAAGAAAATATAGGCAATGCGGAGTCTTATGAACCTTAACTCGATCCTTTTAACCATCAAGGTTCTCATATTGATCCTGCCACACCCACACCACTATCCTTGACAAATGGTTCCACGTGCAGCTCTCGAGATTATTCATCTACTTGATATCGATGTTGATTGGCCATGATGTCTACCTAGTAGTATTTGCTTTTTCTCTGTTTTGTTGTTCAAGTCAAGATTTGATTGTTAATATGATGTTGTTCAGATAAGACAACACCTACGATATCAAGAACGAGCCGCAGTAGTGTAGAGGCATATACTGGCGAAAAATACCACTCATGTTATCTTGATTGCGTGTCTACCTAGTAGGTGTCTCCTTTGCTGTTGAACACTCTGTAGTATTCAAGTCAACATAAACGAGAAGCCTTTCCAAATATCATCTAAATCTGTAATAGAATACTCAGCAAAACTACTGTTTGATATATTAGACTTTGCAATATTTTGAAAGGATATCAATGTTAGTCACCGTCGACTATTTTGATTTCTATTCCAAAGATAACAAATATACTGCTTTATTCCATTCCACCCGGATGTCTAAAATTATTTGAAAAAATAGTACTTGGGTATCTAATTCTAATTTAAAGAGTGCTACAGCTACATTCTACTCGAGCTCACGTATTCGAAATACAATATCGAACATTCTGCAAGATTAGTCGCTAGTTATCTGTTCTCCAAGTTAGGTGTAGAGATATCTTGAACATATTAGACGAGTATTCTAGAAGGAATTTTGTATAAGAATCCAATGAGATATAAATTCGAGAAGTGTGCCGATTTTATAAGGGCTTAATGTCCTGGCGAGTCTCGAGTCTTTGATTGTATCCCTATATAATCTCAGTATGATACCTATCTAGATCCCAGATCCCCAGCTTGATCTAGACACAAGGAGTTCTTAGGCGAGGTCCTCAGGGGGGGGGGGGGCTGCAGTATCCAATTATTAGTATTCTCATCCCAAGACTACCATCTGAATGATTGATCCAATTGCTCATTTCATGTAGAGTTCCCGTCTTAAAACTGTCATCCAAATAATTCAGTATACTCTAGTCGCTTAGACATGTGAAATGTGTCATCGAAGTGACTCGACATGAATCGTATAGTCATGGTGATGTGACTTTGATATCGTAGTATTTCAGCGACTCGAAAATATTCCCAAATGACGCATCTGAAAGCTTCAACCTGCCTCCAGAGGTGCTCAAATAGATCCGGTTCCCCCCATTTGGACTTGCTTCCTTCTTCAACAAACATCATCAAAATTCGCAACTAATGTAATAATCACTTTTTATATCATTCGACTTCAAATCACATTAACCTCAATAATCAACCTATATTAAACCATCAACCTACCTTAAACAACCAACCATCCTTTCAAAATCAGACCTCGAACTCTAGTAGATACCCGTCTCTTAACACTTCGTTGAATAGTCTTTTTCTTCTACTCAGCTTTAAAAGAAATCCTTCATTAGTTCTTTATTGAAAGTTTTAAAGCTTAGCAATATATCCACTTCCAAAGAACAATCTACACCTACTACAACTACCACACATCCTGTATCCCAACATCTCAGGTTCTGGCAGGGCGAAAAGAACCCTCATCCAGATGTACACGGCTTATATAAAACACATCTAGATTAGAGAGCACTCAACTCCATGCGAAAGGAAGATAGAGAAAAGTTGGTGATCAAACGTGCCAACTTTTTCTATCATTGTTTTCCACTAATCCATGCCATTCCTCGAGCCGCCTCGCGCCAGCTTTACGGAAGACGACAAGAAGCTGCGAAGGCTGGAAATTTGGGCAAGGAAGGAATTGATCGACTTGGAATACTGCCATTCGAGTATATTTTTGATGTATTCAGTTTTGTTTTTAACTAACGTTATTTTTTAGTATTTTGAACGCAAAATTCAGAAGAATTAATATTTGACGGGTAAAGATGAATTATCAATTTGTAGCGCCATTGGAACTTCAAATTAATGAAGTCAAAAAAGGCTTTCAAGAGACCATTGCGAAGTTTGAGGAAAGTGAGCTCTGTAGACGATTCGAAAGCTTTTTCGAGAAACTATGCAGAGATGGTAAGTTTGACAAGATTGTTGCCTTTGGAACTGGCCCAATTGCTGTAATCGACGCCGGAAATGCATCATTTCGAGTAAGAAACCAGGTTCAACATGCAAGCATGTTAACAATTCGACGAGTCTGGGAGCGCTACAATCCAGGAAAGAGACTTTCAATCTACCTCCAAGATCCTGCGTACAACAAGAATTACGTAGAAGTTGCATATGAACACAACATGAGAATTCTCGATGGTGATTTTGGTCATCAAATGGGTTGGCTCAAAATCGACAAATCGACCTTGGTTATGTCATTTGCTTGCACCTTCCCTGTTCAACGATTGGTATCTGAAATTGCAAGGCCAGCAGCTCTTTACTTCACGGGGGTGATTGTAAATGATTTTATTGAATTTCAAGAAAATAATGAGGACCGTGTTTTCTCTTCCACACTCGCACTCCCTGACGGAGGCGTTGTTGATATTCCAGGCTTGGGAGCGTAAGTCATAAGATTTCCACTGTGTTTTGTTCAACAATCTAACGTGAATCGTCTTAGAACTCAGCCAGTTTGGCCGTCATTTGACACAGAGTATAGTGAGAAATCACTCAATGTCGAGGGACTATCTGTTGGGCATCAGGATGATCCTCTCCCTACAAAACCGACATTCGAAGGATATATGGGTTTCTCTCATCTTGGACCTTACCCTAAATTGTATATTCGGAAGTAGGACTTGGAAAAGTCCCAGAAACTTTTGTACATTATCAATTTCTTAACATTGGCTTATTCATACACTGCCTATTCGTGAGAGAAAAACTGACCGGAACTGACCACTAGCGACGCCCTTCAATAATCCAATTGTTCCATTTCAATTCAGAGAATTAAAAGTTTAAATAGCATTAACTGGAAAATTATTCAATAATTTATTTCATACTATTGACTCTTCTAATTTCATAATTTTATTTGTGATTAATTTATTATAGAATTTATCAGGGAGATCAATTTTGGCCTCTTCTTTCTCCCATATATTGTAGATCTAACCCTCGGAAAAACTCTGGGTTTCCGAGACAGTTTTCCGAGACACGTTGGGAAAGTTCAACTGACATCAACACGAAGAAACCTCGTTCTAAAAAAAAGCTCACGCGGAAATATCGACATCGTGATCATAGACTCACACACTGATCACCCCCAAAATAAATCCCATAAATAATCTTCCTCTCCCATTCGGTACGAGCTCTCGTCAAGCTCGATTCTCTCTGTCATGTCCAAAACTACCTTAGCAATTATAGCAGGCGTTTCTGCAGCCACAGGCGCCGGTATAACCGCCGCCATGTATTCCACACGATCTGAAAAGAAAATCCAAGCAGCTGCAAGCTCAACAGCAGTCACAGCATCTTCTACTTCTTCCGCGCATTCGCCAGTACCTCTACCGATTGGTCAATCCATAATCAAAGATGTCATAGCACCAGTCGACCCTGCAGGTCTTTTTCAATACGGATTCCCAGGACCCGTCTCAGATCTAGCGACGAGAAATGCGCTGATATCCTCATTCGATCGAAGACTTCGGAATCCTTCTTGGGTTGCAGAACACATAACTCCCGACTCACTTGCAACTCAAAACGGCGATCGCAAACATTCCTATTTCGTCGAAGACCCCTCCGTCCCCGAAAAATTCCGCGGTAAATTGAAGGACTATGCGCGTTCTGGTTACGATCGCGGACACCAAGTACCCGCCGCCGACGCAAAATGGAGTCAAGAAGCCATGAACGATACCTTTTTCCTCACAAACATGTGTCCGCAAGTAGGAGAAGGATTCAACCGCGATTACTGGGCGCATTTTGAGGATTTTTGTCGCAGACTTACGACTCGATACCCCAGTGTGAGAATCGTTACTGGACCTTTGTATTTACCGAAACGCGATCCAGCGGATGGGAAGTGGAGGGTTACTTATGAGGTCATTGGAAATCCACCAAATATTGCTGTACCGACACATTTCTACAAGGTTATCTTTGCGGAAGATGGTACTACAGCAGGTCCAGTAGCAGTCGGTGCATTTGTGTTACCTAATGCGAGGATACCGAATGAGAAGCCGTTAACGGATTTTGAGGTACCTGTTGAGATGGTGGAGAGGGCTAGTGGGTTAGAATTTATGACGAAGTTGCCGGCTCAGAGGAGGAAGAGATTGTGTGATGACATGATGTGTGCGTTAGTTATTAAAGATTACTCAGATAGACAGAAGGCATTTGCAAAGGATAGTGCACCAAGGAGGACTAGTCCAAGGCACACTTCTTAGATTTGGCATGTAATGGGCGGGGATTTGCAGCATATATACGGGATCGGCGAGCATTTCTGGTGGCATTGCATAGCATGGCGTTTGCTTTTTCCAAAGATAGTTTTCTTTCTTTTTTTCGAATTTGTGTTGCTATTCATATACCATAACATTAATACCCTTCAATTGTATCACCAAGCAGATTCAAACTCTGACAAGAAACACGTCTCCTTGTTCTTGTGGGTGCACATATGTGAATAAAGACAATTCAAAAATTATCAATGTGACTACATTACAATTCGCCCAAACGCCCCATGCTTCATTTCGCCCGAAAATGCTATATTCTGGTATACAGTCCGAGTTTCACTCCTCAGATATCAAATACTCACTATCGTGCTTGTCTAAATTTTCCCTGTCTTTGCATCGCTTGTAAACTTTCTTCTTGACTTGGCAACGGTCCCCGCTTTCTAATTCCACCGCTACCACTTGATAGATCTGTACTATCTAAACCAGGTATTGGCATACCAGGAGGAGGTGGAGGAACAACGAAGCCAGGTGGGAGTTGAAAGTTTGGTGGGAGCATTGGTGGTGGGGGTGGCATGCCCGGTGCCCCTGGAGGAGGCAAACCAGCCTTCATCATAATTGCCAAGGTATTGGCATCTATATTTCCAGGTAAAGGTGGAGGTGGCATATTACCTCCGCTGAGCATAGGTGGAGGTGGAGGTGGGGGAACACGATTCATACCAGGGATAATTCCCATACCAGGTAATGGCAGACCAGGTATTCCTGTGGCAAAACCGGGTACCTTTGCAGGCATTTTCTGATCGACTAATCCTTCCATTTCGTCTTCAGCTTCTTGATCTTCTTCCTCTTGACGTTGGCGTCGCCCGCCGCGACGATCATAGGTTCCTTGCGCCTCGGCAGCTGAGTCACCAATGTGATAGCGGTCTTTGAATGTATCTGTGTCACCAGGACGTACACGTGTCCAGAATCGAGTGATACGATCATTGGAACCTGATGCTAAGATGTGACCGAGAGGATGCCAATCAAGTGACCAGATAGCGAATTCATGAGCGTAGGTTAATTTATGAGCTGGATAGATGGTTTGAGCCGGTGTAGTAGTGGGGTCTGGACTATCGTAAGGAGCTATGGAAGGTTCCGTTCCAGCAGGATTGTTTGGTTCATCTAGTAGGTAGTGGAAAAGAGACCCATCAGCACCGCCAGTGCTCAAGAGTGAAGGGTGAATTGGATGCCATGCCAGGGTAGAGATGTCTTTATCATGGCCTTTCAGCAAACATACATCGCGCATCATTCGCAAGTCGAATACTCGTGCGGTTTGGTCTCGAGCTGAAGTGGCTAAGCAGTGGCCTCGTACTGGTTCAAAAACCGTTTTTGTGATTGTGTTCTTATGTCCATGGAGAGTCGTCAGACATCGGCCACTGCGCGGATCCCATAACTTGACAAGATGATCTTTCGATCCAGAAACGAGTAATCCCTTAGTCGGATGCCAGTCAACACTTTTCGCGTCCCATCCATGCCCAGAGAGAATAGACTCCTCAACACCGCCAGCAAAATCGAAAATCTTTAGCTTAGAGTCATCCGAGGCCGTGACAAACTTTGAGTCGTTTGGACTAAATGCAAGATCTCTTATAGGGTCATCATGTCCTTGAATGACTTTGACATTGTTGAAATTCGGTTGCCAGTATTTGATCACTCCATCATGATCAGCTGATATCAACCAGTCATCACTATGAGAATAAGACAAAGCGCGAATAGCAACATCATGTGCTTGCATAATTGTCTCGAAGTTGAAACCTGCGCCATTCCATAGAGTAAATTCTCCACTACTGGAGGCTGTGAGCAATCGTCGACCTTCTGGTGTCCATCTTACCACATTTACAGGGTGCTTGATTTTGTTAAGTGATGAATGTAAATGCCTCCCTGGAACCGAATCTGCTGCATTATGAATTCTTGCCAGCGGTGGTAACATCTATGAGTGATTAGAACAAAAGCGTCAAAATTACCTATGCGACTAGTTTAAGAATACTCACATCTATCATATAACTTGGACTGGGTCTTTCCATTTCACCTTGGTAACCGCCTTTATACCTTGGCTGGCGATTACGCATCCAATGAACCATAGTAGAGCTATAGTCCGTGACAGGACCTATATGGAATTAGTAAATCAAGACTTTCCAAGAAACGAAAAGATATAGATGAGCTTCCAAGCCTGCCTTGATCGACAAATTAAAATTTTGAAGTATTATACTTACGACGACCTCTCCCTCTTACGAAGTCCCTCTCACCACCCCCCTCTTCCTGTCCTCCATCATCTCTTCTTCCTCTTCCTCTTCCTTCCCTTTCTCGGTCCCGTCCACCTCCATACTCTCGAGGTTCGTATGCCATTTTTATCAGTGCATCATTTCCTTCAATAATATTTGATCAAACGACTACTTTCTTCTTCGGCGAGGTCCGTTGAGTTTGATTCGGGATCATGTGTTTGGAACTTTCGAGGACTAGGTGAATAAATAAAGCCAAGTCAAAGAGGTCATGCTTTCAGAAAATGGTCGCGACTTTGACATTTGATGAACAAGGATTCGCGATGACACGGAACGGAACAATGATTTATCGATGAGTCTGCTTAGTAATCAAGCTGATAACCTCTGGTACCTCCACATGGGCGATAAGGGCGATAAGGGCAAGGCTCAGGAGAAAGATAATTTGGTGTAAAATTACATGCATACTTGGAATGCCATTGCCATTCTTGAGGCACGCCATCTTCACCAAATCACGTCTTGTGCTTGACTCTCTCCAGATCCGTCCAAATCTTCGAAGACTGTGTTTGCTGTTATTGATACTTGAGTTCAACTTGAAGATCTTGATAAATACTCAATTTTCGACCGTCCTACACTTCTGTAAGACCGTTACGATACTCGTATATCAATTAAGTTTGCGCCGCTACTCGACGGTCTTGGGTCTATCATCACTCATTCTCAGCCAATAATTGACCTCGGGAGGGGTTTGGCCAGTGAGGAATTTACTTTCATTACGGCTACAATAATTGTCTACGGTAAGGTTAAATATTCAAACACCTTTTCTTTCATTACACTCCCATTGATCAATTGATTCTCCTATATTCACAGCTTCAAATATCATTCAAGTTATCGGGTAATTGCGCATATTGCTTGTTCATCCTTGTGCTTTTCCCTTGGTATCTCCCTTCGTTCTCTTGGAACATTGTTTATCAATCATTCCAGAGATACATTCATTACTCGGTACATGTTCAAATACTAGCAGCTCGAATTTAAATACGGCTCTATGCGATCTTCGCAATGATGACCTCTGAAAATGCCACGGTAACTGGTACGGAGAGTGTGGCAGATATTTCTCCAACCATCAGGCGATCTACACTTTCACATGTCAATGGTGCACACGGAAAGAAGAGGGCCAACATCAGCATCGCGGATTTCCCAAAACCTCTCACACAACAACATACATCCGATTCACTCCGAAAATATACACAAAAGAAGTATAGACATGTTGCTGCTGTTCATTCTAAACCTCGAACGTCATGTCTTAGCCATGAAAGCGATGCGGCACCTAGCTTTCTTGGATTTAGAAATCTGATGGTGCTTGTTTTACTAATCTCAAATCTGCGATTGATGTTGGAAAATATTCGAAAGGTATATCTCCTCCCAGTCATATATTTCTCAATTGAAAGAAGAACTGGGTGCTTAAGAGGGAAAGAGGGGTCACGAAGTTTTGTCTGAATGCCATATTTTGACAACGCCGATGTTATGATCTTTAGCTTGGCTTTCACATTCAAACCCTGGTTTCATCGAATGCAGCTAACAATTCTTGATAGTATGGAGTTTTGATATGTTTAAGATGCCACGATTATCGCAGACAAGATCTCATTCTCGGGGCTGCTCTTTACTTTATAATTCCATGCCATCTTTTTGTCGCCTACGTTATCGAACTCGCCGCCGCGCAACAAGCAAGAGCATCACTAAAGGGAAATAAAAAGAGAGCTGGAACGGCGACGCCAGGTGGTAGCTATATTGCTACCCAGGCCGAACATGAGAAGTTCCATTCAACTTGGAAAGTAATAGCTTGGATACATGGACTGAACATAACGCTCTGTTTACTCATCACATCCATAATTGTCTACTTCTTCATACATCATCCCCTTATAGGCACAATAACCGAGGCACACGCAATCATTGTCTGGTTGAAAACGTATAGTTATGCATTCACCTGCCGCGATCTTCGACATGCTTATCTCCACCCCTCTAGTAAAGAGGAAGATGCACTGCCAGAAATATACAACAAATGTCCCTACCCACAGAATATCACGCTGAATAACTTGACATACTTTTGGTGGGTTCCAACATTGGTTTACCAACCCGTATATCCTCGGACAAACAAGATCAGATGGGTTTTTGTAGGTAAGAGGTTAGCAGAAGTTTTTGGTCTGAGTATTTTCATATGGGTTGCTAGCGCACAATATGCAGCCCCTGTCCTTCAGAACTCCTTAGACAAGATGGCATCTCTAGATCTTCCTTCTATCCTCGAACGATTGATGAAGTTGTCTACGATATCTCTGGTCATATGGCTAGCAGGATTCTTTGCGTTATTCCAATCTTTTTTGAACGTTCTTGCAGAGGTTACAACATTTGGGGATAGGAACTTCTATGATGATTGGTGGAACTCGCCCAGCGTGGGAACATATTGGAGAACTTGGAACAAGCCTGTTTATCAATTTATGAAACGACATGTTTTCTCACCCCTCGTAGGCAGAGGCTGGAGTCCATACTCAGCGAGTGTTGCGGTATTTACATTCTCCGCTATTCTCCATGAATTGATGGTGGGCGTACCGACACATAACATGATTGGTAGGCTCACAGTGTGATTTTATGCTGTCATCTGCTAACAATCTTTAGGCGTTGCATTCATTGGCATGATGGCACAGCTACCACTCATTGCTATCACGACCCCATTAGAGAAAATGAACGGCATAAATGGCAAGATTATCGGAAACTGTATCTTTTGGGTATCTTTCACCTTGGTTGGACAACCCCTTGCTGCATTACTTTACTTCTTCGCGTGGCAAGCTAAATACGGGAGTGTTAGCAAGCAGGTCAAATAATGGCAGTCCACATCACATAAATGATGGCTATTTTAACAGCGCCTTACTTCAGTCTTTACAAACAAGTAGTATGAAAATTATATGAGCTTGGCGGCTCCCAGCACGTGTAACTACTACATTTACTATTTCTGTAGCAATTAGACACAAAAATAGAGAAGCCACAATGCCTGGCTATCATTAATATAGTACAGAAATTTTATCCCAAAATACTAGTGGTGAACAAACACTCCCCTTGAACTACCCAGTCGACGCAAGCCATAGAAATCATTCAAATGTTCCCTTACAAGATCAATGAATTCGCCCACTTTCCATCATCTCTGAACGCGATCGGCGAGTGACGCAAAATACAGGAAACCCTCCAAAAATTGATATACTACCATCCCATACGTTTCCGAGCATACAACCGATTGTTCACACCCAATATGAACATGAATAAATTTCAAGATTTGCATGCATTACACTGTAAATCTAGATGAAAGGGATTCCCACCCATGAGACCTGCCTATACTGCACATACTCACCCCCAAAGAACTTGATCAACAAAGCCTCTTCCCCCTTAATTCTCCTATTGAAAAACATCCACAGAACAAGCGTATATCCCCCAAAACAATAGAAATTTCCCAAAACCATTTGTGTACCCAATCCCCACCAAAAGAATCCAAAATATGAGGGATGGCGCAACCATGCATATAAACCAGTTGTGACAAGTGTATGAGAACGCGATCGAGTGAACTGAACAATGTGATTGAAGCTCCTGCCAGCCTGTACCATGGCTACTGATCGGATCGTTTGGCCTAGGATTATGAGGATGAGACCGAAAACGAGAATGATATTTTGGGTTCGGGAACTGAACAAGGATATGGAAGGGGGAAATTGTAGACCAAAGATGCGGTATGAAGATCCATTGGGGAAAAATGCATTGGTGATGAGAAATTCTGTGACGGCAGCGCTGTGCGCAATGTTGTATGCAGAACCGTTGCCGCTGAAGAGGAAGGAGGAGATAGATGCTTCCGGGGTATTGTATCTCGCTGTGGTCCAAAACTCGAGGAAATGGAAGATTGCGAGAGAGGAGATGAAGAAGGGGATGCGCCAGAATATCGAATTGGTAACGAAGAAGAGGTAGAAGGTAGCGAACATAGAAATCGTAAGGACGATACCAACGAGGAAAGATCGCAATGCGATTCCAGATAGAGATTTAGGTTGACCGGGAAAAAATTGCTTCTCGAATTGAGTGATGGCTTCGTCGATGCTGGGTATCTCTGCGAATTGTTCTCGATTGGGTCCGACTCGCGCTCGAGGGGCAACGCCGCCGTTCTGTATTACGTCCCATGGACGTCGACGAGTTGCGCCGGGTGTGCTCGCTGTGCTCTTTAATTGTTCGGGTGAACTATGCGCTGACGCTGATCCACGAATGGCATTAGTAGTATCATCTGTAGACATGATTATGATAGCAATAATCACAAAGATACTAGTCGCAAACAATCAAATGAGTGCAATGGAAGCTTGAAGTTAGAAGCTTGATGCTTGGTGGTTAATTCAATATTTTTCAGGCTGGGTTAAGTAATATATAAGCACGGAGATCCAGTATCGATAACTAAAGAGAAACGAAATTACGATAAATCATAAGAAAAGGGGACAATCAAATACGATTCCTTTTATTCGTACATAACCTTTCTAACTGTTTCTTCATATTGTCCTTGGTGAAGAATGAGATGAGATTTCGAGGGAAGTTTGTTACATTTTTCTTAAAGGTTCTTGGAAACCTCGATATCTATTGGTACTTCCTAGTCAGTTTAACAAAGAAGCATGTGACAACATTCCGAGCAACAAAGTCTCACTATCCCGACCACTCAAATACCTACCTAGCTCTAGACATTTCTTAGATATAGATAACCTGCCTAGGTAATGTTCATTGAATGTTCAGTAGAGAATTGGGTGCTTCATTTATGTACCTATAACTACCTATTCACTATTCGTTATGCTTTGTATAATACTAAGTAAGTATATATAAACTCTCTAAGTTGAGCTCAATGCCACCTAGGTACTCGAGTATTCTCCTTTCCTATAAATAGCCAAAGCCCCTCTTTCAGCCACCCCCACCATGATCTCGTATCTTCCAAGGACCGAATCCCGTAAGTAGATCAGGAAGGTATTCCGCATACGAAGTGCTGGAAACGCTTTCCAACTGTCAGGCAAAGTGGAGCTCTTGGGTTAGGTGAATATAGAGGCTCGGCCGTAAGAAAGCTAAGACGTGAGACATGCTCACTTAAGATCCAGTTTTGACAGATTTCATCTCTGACCCAAACATTCCATTAATTGAATATCCTTTCACTACCTGTTAACACCACACTTCCACATCATAACCTAATCATGGAGGCCATTGACCATGTTGAAAATGAATCTAAGATGCTGAATGGGGAGCTCTATTATGCATTCGTACCAAACCTCATTGAAAAGCGAAATAGGTAAGAGACAAACAGGAATAAATCGCCCATCAGATACTCCATTGAAGAGAGTCACTTCCCCGAATACAGCTGATAATTGATCTTCTATAAGATGTCATTGGGCTTGCAAAAGATTCAACAATGCCGCTGATGCCCCAAGACGAAAGCTGGTAGAGATGTGGAGAGAGTAGGCATTCAAATTCTAGCTGAGTGGCAGTGCGAAACCTAACAATACCAGTATCATCAATGACAAGACTCCCCTTCCTCCAGTGGGAGCCACAGATGAAGAAGACTCCCTTATCCTAGGGGATGAACCATATATTGATGGCCCAATCAATGTAGACTATGGAATCAATCTGAGGTAGGCCTCAAACTGTGAAACCACATTCTGAGAAAGTACTAATCCTCCACAGGATTGGCAAAGGAGTCTATATCAACTTTAACTGCGTATTTCTCGATACCTGCCTGATCACGATAGGAGCTCGTACTCTAATTGGGCCAAGTTGTTCGTTCTATGCTGCCACGCATCCATTAGATCCTTTCCTTCGCAATGGCATTAATGGCCCGGAGCTTGGGGGACCCATAACAATTGGAGAAGACTGCGTACGTATTTCTGACAATGTTTGACGCGATATCGATATCATTCATCAGCTCAATCCCTGTGTACTATTGATAGAAATCATCGATGCTAACACTTTCCCAGTGGTTCGGAGGCGGCGTTACAGTTTGCCCTGGAGTAACCATCGGTCGAGGTTGTACCATGGGTGCTGGAAGTGTCGTGACGAAAGATGTTCCCGATTTCCATGTCGTAGCTGGTAATCCAGCGAAAATCATCAAAAAGATCGAGCCGAAAGAACCAGATCCAAATCTCAAGTCCTGATTACTCAGAGATGGATAGAGCTCCAGCTCATAATTACTTTCATCTTCCAAAAGATGTATGCATCATCAAAATATTTGGTGCCTCATAGACCACCCTGTATTGAGAAAGAAGATAAAATCAAGACTAAAACATTGATCAATGCCCATATGAACGGAATCCATGTTGACATCTGAAAATATCCCGCATTGTAAATGGCACCGAGTCTAGGAGTGACAAAATTAGCAAGAAAAAGGGAGCTTCTACGTAAATTACGAGACAATACCCACATCAATCCAACTAAACTTCCCGCCAGCAAGGCTTCAATTCCACCTACTAAAGCGTACACTAGTGGTATAATCCAAGCATATTGCCAGGCGTTTTTCCCCTTTCCCAATTGCATTGCAACGGCACAAGCAGCTACGGCAATATGCGTAATTCCGTACACAATGAGTGTCCATAGTAAAGTAAATCGCCAAATGTCATGAGCATAGTATAGGTAGTTTGGGACTCCAGGTTTGGCATGGAGAGGCCAATAAAGCGATGGAAATGGCGGCGTGGAATAGTCAAGAGGTGCCGGATTATCGATCCGAGTACTGCGAACTTCAATTAGCATAACTATTCTTTTTAATATCCTAATGCGACTCACTTTAGAGGGGGCATAATTTATTGGGGAGAAAAGCCCATCGTAAGGCAACGGGATGTATGGAAGCTGTAGTCGTTTAACGCGATGCGACAGTGCAGTGTAACTCTAGAAATTATACTTTACGTTTAGCCTTGTGAACCCTTCAGTGCGCAACACAAGGCTGAACTGATATACCTCGGCTGTTGAGCTTCATTCCATCATTAACACATCACATATCACCCTTAATATCTAAATATATATCAATTCGAGCATCACGATGATTTGAAGTCCTGTCAAAATAATTAGAGTAGTTCAAGATGCCGGCAGATAGACTTCTTACGACTGTGTTACGCGCATACCAAGGCGTGCCTGACCCAGCCCAAACGGACAGAATCCTTGGGACAACTACCTCTCTACTTACCACTCTTACGAATCCTTTGAACATAAGTCTTCTAACATCACATCTTCTTACCGCGCCTGCTATATGGAACAATACTGATGGTTTACGAATATGCCTCCGAATCATCAGTGTCTTCAATACTGCTGCCATTACGGTGTGCAAAAACGAAGTAGAAAGTCGTAACGAGCATCCACCGTATGATGCATACCAACCTCGGAAAGGAGGCGGGATTGGTTCTGATGATTGGGCTCGATCAGTGATCAAAGGTGCGGACGACAGGTCGCCAAGATGGCAGCATCTTCTCGTGATCGCCGGCGTGTTACTAGGCATGGAAAATGGAGGAAGGCATGGGCTCTCTAGCGGACTCAGGAATACACTCGAGCGAGCACTAGTAACGGCGGCCAACTTAGCACTGGAGAATCCAATGAGAGATGGGATTCTTGCAGCAGAATCTATTGTGTTAGCTCTCAATCACGCGTTCCCACTGTTATCGGACGGAGTGCGTGCGGGTCTCAATTATGATACTTTAGTCATGATAATGGTACGGTCGGTGACTGCATTGGAGGGCTACCAGGACGGTATTTTCTTACAACATATTGATGCGGATGTCAAGCAAGTACCGGGAGATAAGTTCGATTGGTCGTCCAAATCCTCCTCTTTTCTACAACTACAAAAGCAGGCATCGAGCCCAATACTGTCGTCCATGGGGCCACTTTCGAGACTTATCGCATATGCAATCGAAAATATGAGCAACTCTCTACTCGTGGTAGAAATTCGAGAGCATCTTCTTTCGTTCTCGCATAGACTTCTAGAAGGCTGGAAGAGGAACAAGTTATCGGAAATTGATCCATCTGAGGAGGCGGCTTTTCTAACTCCCGAAACCCTCCAAATGACCACACCAGTCTTATGGCAGGTATTGAAGAGCGCTATGTTTGCTACCGTTGTTATTCTGCAAGGTCTTATGGGAAGAACTATGCTTGACCCTATCCTGTCGACAAGACGCCTTGCCCCGATAGGAGCTTCGGAAACCCTTATCATTCTTGGGAACATTCACTTTATTTCGTCTCGACTTGGCTCGAATTCTTTTTCTGCATATATGTTCGTTAATTTGTCTTCTATCGACATCCTATCTAATTATCCTCTCGAATCAAGAGAGCTTCTCAAAGCTATATACCCCACGCAAGCTGGCGAAATTCCGAACAACCCTTTGCAGCGCAATCATGATCTATTTTATCTTAATACTTGCGAGCACTTGACAGATATTCTTAGTCCGCCTGACAACGAAAGTTTAATCATTAGTGTGGCAGCCCCTTATCTCAATCCAACAGCTCATCCTGGCTTCTTGGAAATCTTTGAGGCTGCTCACAGCGCTGTTCTTGCAGTACTCTCAGCTCCTCAAAACACAAAATTGACCGCTAGATTCATACCAACTTACGTTGATGCTCTCTTTAATTCCTTTCCGAACAACCTGTCGCCTAGACAATTCCGTTACGCATTTAAGTCTTTAATACACATTACTACGCCGCCTACACCACTGTCGACCGCGGAGCCAATGTTAGCCGAGACCCTTCTAGAAATGCTCCATCACCGTGCAACTCATGCGCCTACATCGCCACTACCACAATCTGTATATATGAGAGACACCGCCAGTCAACAAGATAGTCAGACGCCTCTCTCTGAACAGGCATACCTTATGCTCACACTACTTGATGCATTACCCAATCTTCCCCTCGATACTCTACAGGCATGGTTACCAATATCAGCTGACCTTTTGAATTCCATCGAAGATAATTACATGAGAGAGCGATGCAAAGCAAGATTCTGGGAAGTCTTGGAGAGTGGAGAGATGGACGTTGAGAGGAGCGCTTTATGTGTCGGATGGTGGAGTACACGGGGTGGTAGAGACCAAATACTATTTGGGAGGGAAACTCAAGATGTTGGGCCATACATGAGTGGAGGGTTGGGAGAAGTTAGAAGTAGATTGTGATAACGTTGGATGTGGCAGTTAAAAAGCTGATGATGAGATGAAGGTATATGAGGTGATAGTTATATTAATGGAACGGTAGCAAGGGGCGAAATTGAATGATAATAATGTTGGGACGAGAGAGAATAAAATGGATCAATCCACTGCCTCCCTCCCTCTGAACTTGATTTTACTGGTCTTATCAATGTTTGAAATTACTTTCCGCGTTCGGACATCAACACGTCTAACTTTATTTCAAATATAGCTATTAATGCCCATACTACTTGCAACCTTGATGCCTTGAAGGGGCTTAGCCGAGCATCCCCCGAGTACACTTATTAAAATCGCGCCATATTCTCGACTACTTTGTACTTATGCAACAAGGTAATGCATATCAACTTTCCAAACATTCCTCTTTGAAACAAATCAACTATCTGATATCTTGTTGACCTATTCCATGAAATCTACTTTCTAATAAAGTATCCTATAAAATCACATCACATATAAATTCCATGCTCAAAGAACTCCGACAAAATTGATGACGTAGGATCTATGCAAGCAGTATTCTCTTCATGCACGGTAGATCATCATCTTACATAACATATGTGAATGAATGTGCTTATGCATGCAGAACAAAGGTGGTGATGCATTTTCTTGGGTAATATATTGCGTCAAGATGCAGGGCTTTGTGTGATCAAAATGATTCTCTAAAAATAAGCCCCAGAAGCTTGGTACAGGAAAAGGATCATTGTCGAGTGATAATAGACTGTGTCAAGTAAAATGCAAGTGCTATACATGTATGCGATTGGGAAATGAAGATGCGTGAAAAGTAAATAGTCATTAATTCATATCTGCTAAAATCAAATAAGCAAACTATCATACATGATAATATATCAATTTATCCATTGCATCTTGATACATCATTCCAGATCAAAAATTAGTAATTATCACTTCCAGCAGCGGCACGCTTAGCCTCGCCCTTCTCGACCAAATTTTCCTTGTGAAGCGCATGTCCAGCTTTCTCCATGATCTTGCCCACGGTAGAATCACCAGTCTTTCCAGTGTTAGAGCTCGACGTGTTGTCATAATCGCGCGAGCCAGTGTTGCCAGAAGAACCGTAAGTGTTATCGGAGCGGGTCTTGTTTGAATCATATGAGTCGGTGTTTCCACTGATGCCGCTGGATGTGTTCTCGCCGTATCCGGTGCGAGAGGAGTCAAGAGTAGAGGAAGGGTTATCGCCATATCCGGAGGAGGTGTTGTCTCCATATCCTGATCTCGAAGCGCTATCTCCGTAACCAGTAGAGGTCTTATCGCCAAATCCAGAAGAGCTGTTGTCTCCATAGCCTGATCTTGAACTATCCAAACCAGTTGACTCATCCCCTCCATAACCAGAACGAGAAGTAGAAGTGTTACCAAGACCTGAAGAGGTGTTGTCTCCATAACCAGAGGAAGCTCCACCAATTCCCGAATCTTTAAGACCAGATGAAGTGTTATCATCGTAGTCAGAGCGGGAGATTGAAGTATTTCCAAAGCCAGAAGAGGTATTGTCACCTAATCCTGAAGTTCGCTCACTTCTACCAGTTCCAAAGTTATTAGTATCATCACCGAGGTCTCCTCCATACTTGGAGTTGCTCGAGCCAAACTCGTTGTCTCTCAGGCCTCCCTATGTCATATCAGCAATAGTCGAGAAAGATACTGTAAGTGCAACTAACAGAGTTTCCGGTGTTGAAACCACGGCTTTCTTGAGTAGAAGATCCTCCATATGCTCCAGAATCCTGATCGTCAAATGTGCCTGTGCCTCCAACGCCTCGGGCGCTGGTAGTATTGCCGCGGCTCTCATTCCCAAAACCACCTGTGGTATTTGCGAAGGAATCATCGGCGCTAGAAGGGGCACCGCGGCGGCCAGTGGTGTCGTAGGAATCGTCGTTGTTGTATGTAGACATGTTCAAATCGTTTTTGTTTTTATTGCCGAGTGTTTATGTAGAAGTTGGTTGTGAGATTAAATGTTTGTTTGATACGAAGAAAATCGGAGGATATTAGAAGGTTACTTATAACATTTCGTCGATGAGCTAATATGTCATAAGATGATCTAATTGAAGGGTAGTGCCAGTGTTGAAGGATGCCTACTAGGGTACCTTCAAAGAAAGACCCTGTGGGAGCTTGGAAGAGTTGGCATACATGACAGACGTCAACTGGGATGGTAAAACAAGGATAGATCATTCCAATAGCCACGTGCTTTCAGCCGAATGCAGCAATGGCAGTACCAAGAAAACAAGATCGGTAGTTTTGAGAACCCGTTTTCACTCTAGTAGACTATATAGTGATCTGACTTTACATCGCTTTACCCATGTCGAGGTGAAAGAACACTAGGAGAATGCATCATCATTGTCGAACCGGATCAAAACAGGTTACGTCTGTGGCGGTGCTGGTAATAAACGAGAAGAACTTGGTCTGACCAATAAAATAGTTTGGAAGAACAACATGTGTGGAATGAGAATATAAAAATGCGGGGTAAAATCCACTTAATCAGCCACAAATCATCGATATGTCACTTAAAACAAGCTTTTCTGCTGGCTGTATCCGTAACTAGTGAGATGTAATCACATCCATGAATTTGTTCAAAAAGACCCAACGGAAGGAAGAGTCTTGTCAGTCATGTCTTGAGCACTAATCAAAGGGGAGGCTGATCAAGATCCAATTTCATTCATGTACTTGCAATACTGCTAGAACACTCGACCATACTCCATGCAACCATGACGCCAAACCCCTTCGCCCTCTATAGTACATATCCGAGTCTCGTCCGGAAGAATTAATTTCCAAATTGCACCCCTACATTATGATGCACAATGACTCCATCATCTCACGTATTTGCTACAACACGTTAGTCTCATCTGATTGATTGCTACCATTGCCGCTGGGTTGAGATTCAAACATCCAAACATACCTCATAAACTTCTTATGGAAATCGGAACGTAGCAAGTCCTAAAATTTGGGTCAGTATCCTGTGATGATATTTTCATGACTGGTACAACATACATTGACGAATTCTTTTTTGCCTTTATCTTCGGTTCCACGAGCTTGATTTTTGAAAATGACATCATCGTCCCATCTAATAATCTTGAGTTAGTAAATACAGCATGCAAAACTAGTCCACACCTAACATACCGCCTTTTAACATTGAAGTCAGATTTGGCATTCAACAATGGGTTGCCAAGAGCGATATCATGCTCTCGCTCCGCTTCTTCAGCCGCTAGTCTTTCTCGTTCCTATTAGAACATCATAATTAGTGGTAGATTGGCAGTTTTGAAAAGCTTAATCTGACCTCTTGTTCTCGTTTCTCGGCACGCTCGCGCTTAATCTTTTCAAGTTCCCGTTGAAGCTCCGCAGTCTCGTCTTCGTCGTCATCACTAGCACCATGTGAGCATTTTTTCCAGAGGGTTGTAGATACTCGGCGAACCTGTCATCATCACTACTATCACTCTCTCCAGCATCGTCCGAGTCGGCATCTATATCTCGAGTTTCTTCCAGAATGCGCCGCCTTTTTGCTTCTAGGTCTTCATCGTCCTCCACCGAGCCATTCTCGAGTTGTCTTTTGGATGTGTTTGTAGACGACTGTACATCTTCGATTACAGCGCTTGATCCTCCATTCTTTTTAGCGAAATGCGCTGCTTCTGCTTGTAATAATTCTGCTCGAAGGTCTCTGACTTCGGCTGCTGCATCGCCTCCCTGTCCTGGCTTTCTATAACTCCATTAACCTCAAGTTTCACAAACAAAAATGACGAGGGTTTGTACCGGAATTTCAGTTGTGTGTGAGCTGGAAGTAATCTTTGATGGTAGGCCGGGCCTCGTTGTGCTTCTTTTCCCACTGCCTATTTTCCATAAGAAACATTCTCTACAATTTGCAATGTAATTTCACTTACTGGGTCGAAGGTAGGTCTATGTGCTGGAAAGTTCGTTAGTAATTCTCAAGTAAAAATAACATCATTGTCCAAGAGGGCTTACCGGTAGTCATCTTGTTTGCTGTGGAAAATGTAAATCAATGTTTGATAAAAGATAAGGTGAAGGCCAGACGCGATAGTCTACCTACATTTGAGATGCTAAACAAGGCTGCGCTAGTCTAATCAAAGCTCACCGCCTTGGAGTTTCTGGCAAAAAGAAATCTTGGGGAATAATGTAACCCGCGCAACCATTCAGCGTGTATTTTCACGTCAATAAGTAATTCGAGATGCCTCGAGAAGTTGAGCCTTCTATCAATGAAAAGCAGTTCTTTTCGAAGGCTCTCAAAGAAAATTTGAGAATTGATGGAAGAAGTTTTGATCAATTTCGAGCTCTAGAGTTAGAGTTTGGAGATGAATATGGTGTTGCAGATGTGAGGTTAGGAAAGACAAGGTAAGAGATGCGATTACAGGAGATGCACATGCAAAGCATCTTTTAGATATTTACTTCGAAAGAGATCTTTTCAAGGGTCATTAGTGAGGCTGATAATTCTCTAGGGTTCTCGTCAATATCACAGCTGAAGTAACAAGTCCATTCCCAGATCGTCCCTTTGATGGCATCTTCACCATCACAACGGAGCTTTCACCTATGGCCTCACCCGCTTTCGAAACCAACCGTCCAACCGAACAAGAAGTATTGCTCTCTCGCCTTCTCGAGAAGACCTTGCGACGCTCTGCAGCCCTCGATACTGAATCTCTTTGTCTCATCGCTGGTCAGAAATGCTGGTCAGTTCGAGCAGATGTTCACATTCTATCACACGACGGAAATCTTATTGATGCGTCCTGTATTGCTATAATAGCTGCATTACAGCACTTTAGAAAACCAGATACAAGCACGGAAGGAGAAATGGTGACTGTCTACACTCTAGCAGAGCGAGAACCTGTGCCTTTGAGTCTTCTACATTTCCCACTCTGTGTGACATTTTCATTTTATGGAAAGGGTCAAGAACAGACTAGATTGGTTGATACGACATTAATGGAGGAACAGTTAAGAGAGGGCAGTTGCACGATCAGTATGAATCGTCACGGAGAAGTCTGTCAAATTGCCAAGCTTGGTGGTATAGCAGTCGATGCCGTGGAATTGTTACAATGTACGAATATTGCGCTAGAGAAGGTCAAGGATATATCTGCATATATCACAAAGAGGTTGCAAGAAGATTCGAAGAAAAGAGATAAAGGAGGACTCATGGCTGAGCTTAGAGCAGATAATTCAAGATGATGAAGATAAAGATTATGTCTAATATGTACGGCAGACTCTATGATGATCTCTTCTTCGAATCAACCTCCCAACCAGGCCTGTATAATAGGCATTGACCCCAGATGCTAATGCTCTATGAATTACACCAGGGTATTGGATATTCAAACTCCCAAAAATCAGATCAAGACGCCACCCAATTGATGCATATTCCTATTCCCGACGCTAAAACGCAATACAACAGTAAAATCAATTATGCCCATCTCTTTCTTCCAATTCTCGCATATACTTTACAAAAGTCTTCTTGTGAGTCTGTAAATGGTCAGGTCTCTTGCACGCTAAGTGTGTGAAGGTTGATAAATCTTACCAATCCGGCATAACGGCCATCTTTCAGTACACAAACATATCTCAAGCCGAGTTTCACGAAACATTCGTAGACCAGATCCATTGGGGAACGAATATCTAAAGCTACCGGTGCCTGTTTTGGTTATTTGTCAGCAGTGGATTTGAGGATGAACAGGGGCTAAATTTTGCTTACAGGATCAATGTAAGGTGTGAAGTCAGTAGGATCAACATGCTCTTCTTCATCAGAGTCATCATAGTTGCTGATGGTCGCCATGAGGCACAAGGTACCTGGCTCATTATCAAGATTATCGAGAGCGAATTCTAAATCGGGGGCCGGTATTAGACCGACAAGAACATCGTCTCTGATGATTGGCAATCCACCATCAACCTCACCGGCCTGATGCAAAAGCTCTAACTTCTGGCGCAGACTGCTAGCAGGTATCATGGGGGAGACTGAGATGTCAATAACTCTTTCTCTTCGAACACGGGGCACAATATCTGCAAGATCGGAGGTAAATATCGGCTTATGCTTGTTATTAAGAAATGGGTAAGCGTTGAGGTTGGTCAATAAATCCTGGAAAAGTCAGTCTTTTCTCGGCACACTTATCATTAAATGATCTTACGTATATGCTCAGAGGTTCCATGAAATCTGCTGTCCATTTTGAGACCAAAACAGCGAGGGAAAATGGTAAAACATAATCGAGACTGCCTGTCAATTCAAAGAGGATGACTGCCAAAGTCACGGACAATCTGGTTACCCCACACATTGTAGAACCGGCAGCAATGAGAGCATAAACACCGGGAGTGATACAAGATGTTCCGCTCTCATGAGCAGCGCAACTTTCAAATATGGAAGCGTGGGGAAATTGCAATACAAGCCATTGCACCAAATGACCGACGATCCTGCCAAGTAGGCCGCCTACAACCATAGATGGAACATATATACCTGCAGGAACTTTCTGTGGCATTGTGTTAGTAGATGGCCATGTGCTCGCTTATGAATAAGTTGAAATGAAGGTGTAACAGTTGAACTTACGATGCCAAATGTAATAATTGTCAACAGGCCTTTGATGAAAAATGCAATAGTTAGCTGTCCAATGATGGGAAAGATCTCATCAATGCTACTGGGACAAAGGCCCATGCTATCTGATTTATCAGTATCGCAAGGACTAGCCAAGTTGAACAACAATTTAGCTACTGGGATCTTAGTATACGGATTCCAATAGGAGACGAGGCCTGTTAGTAGAGCAACAAGCATGACCTCAAAAAGAGGCCACTTTTTCATAATCTCAATCTTCCTGAAAGACTGTGCCCAGGACCTAGATGCCTTGATGAATGTTGCACCGGTTATGCCACCGAGTACACCGACCATGATGAAAGCGGCGAGTTCAAAAAAGTTCCAGTCCGTTAAGTAGCGAACTTCGAACATGACAATCTTGTTGGTGCCATAAGGATTGAGAAATTTTAACGTCAGTGCAGCTGTGATGCAGCAGAAGAAGGTTCGAAATAATGTTTTAGCTGGGAAAAAGTACGCCACTTCTTCCAAAGAAAAGAGAACACCGCCAATGGGGGCGCCAAAAGCTACCGCAACGCCTGCAGCTGCGGCCGCAGACAATACTTCTCTGCGTTTTCCGTCATTGTCATCGTATTTGGAGAATAAGCGGCATGCGATGTTGCCCACACAAGTTGCAATGTGTACAAAAGGGCCCTCTTTTCCCAAACTTAGCCCGGATGCTACACTCAATATCAGAGCGAGTGTTTTGACGAGTAGAGTCTTGAAGCCAAGAAATCCATGCAAAACGAAACCGCTAAGAATTACGCGAACTTCAGCCACTCCACTGCCGGCAGCCGAGTAGTAGATCATCGGAGCATTCGTCTCAGATCCCAGCTTGTTCTTCGGGCTGGTATTACCATCGACTGGCGCCTGGGAGTCATGTCGACTAAGAGCACCAAGGTTCTCATCCAACGTAGATAGTTGATATGTTGATGGTACGACCGTTTTGGTAGTCAAGGTCAAAAGACATGCTGCTGTTGCAAATGCGACTACAAGTAAAACGTAAATAAAGAACTCCGTTAACTCCTCACTAAAAAATGGTATTTCGACATAATTGGACCAAGATTTCCAAGCATCACATTTGTCTCCGTCGGGGCAACATCTCTATCAATAGTCAGTGTACTTGTTCCCCCATGATCCAAAGCAGAAAACATATCACGTTAATGTCGCCGAATCTGATTTGTAAGCTGTGGTGGGCAAGTTCAAAAATCATGTCGAGCAATGAACGGAGATGACGAAAATTGCACAAACCTTTTCACTCATGAAAAATCCATCATGACAATAACCATCTTTCCAATCATAAATAGGAGTCTCCGAGACATCAACGGTATATGCTATCGTAGCTGTCACGAATCCAACTAGGGCACTCAGTATCCAACCTTGTGTGCCATCAAAGAACGCCTTGATTCGACCTCGAAAATCTTTCCTACTTCGGAGCCCCTTCACTCGGTATGCATCTGCAATGCTGTCATGAACCCAATCTGTTGATGTGAATTGATCATACCAAACTCTGTCGTCTGTGGTCGACATGTTTTTGGATTCTCGCATCTGGTCCTTGGGTCCATGTCTTTCTGAAGTTAATGCGGTGACTAGACGTTGACCCCAAGATCCGGCACGGCTATGATGCCGACTACCTCTTAAACTACCTGTTAATGATATACAATTAGCCCCATGCTCAGTACTATGGGAGAAAGCTGAAGCTTGATAAATAATGGTAAAATTGGAGACTTGCCAGAGAAACTATGATGACTTGGTAGATATGGGCGGTTGATCTCCGCGGCGCCACCGAGACGTATACGAGAACGCCCCGCACTTTGGAGTAGAGGAGTTCGCTCGTCGGAAAGATTACTTGTTGATCTTTGGAGAGCTCTCATGGCTGTAGGTGAAGGTGGAGCTGACGAGTCCCTCGATTCAGGTGGAACATTCGACGACATTGTAAAGTCGACGCCAATGTGGCTCTTGCTAGAAGGTCTCATATCGGAAATGTCTCGGTGTGTCACCTAACACATCTCAGGAAGATAGACGTTCTGGAATGACGACACGGTACACGGCGGCAGGAATCTGAAAGCTCGCATGCAAGAGCGGAAGATGCGAAATGCAAATGCGAAAGAAGGGAAAGAGGAAATGATAAATAAGAAAGCTGAAGATGTACAAAAGATCGCCTCTCAATATTATCACCCACACCACTATTTGACGAAAACTAGAATTTTTCTTGGGATTCAAGGAGGAAGTTGGAGTGTTGGTGTTGGAAGTGGCTTTGACTTTTAGAGATCGGGAATTGGAGCAAATGCGGAATCAAGAAGCATCAAATGAAATGTGGAGGAGAAACAAGGGTCTTCGAGGCTAGCTGAACCCTGGAATTATTGTTTGGAAGTGTAGAATGGATATTAATATTGAGCGGTCGGACTTTCCTGCTGCAGTTTGCTTCTGATGTAATAATGTCGTAATATTCAATGATCCAATCGGTGTAGGTGCGATGTGCAAGAACAGGAACTCCTGGGCCAAATATCTGACGGGAAACATTGAATACAAGCAAAGATAAAAAGATGAGAAGATCAATGTCAAAGACACATGCTGATCATTAATTGCAGAACCAAAAGGCAGAAGTGGGAGTTGGAGTTTGAAGTTTGGAATGATTATGGGAAATGATACGGTTAATGCGCTTAAGATAGCTTTTGCAATGCAGGATAGCCTCGATAAGGCTCGATAAGCTTCATGAAAATGAGAAGGTGCTACCTAGTAATAGTAAGTACTTAGGTAATACAGTTTTCTTGGAAGCCGTCTTGAAAGTCACAAGCGCTGTGAAACATACGAATGCATTCATTCCTTATGATCTACAACTTATATTCCGCAAGCCATAAAGCAAGTTGATGATAACCTCTCTTAGGGATCTAACCAATCAGCATGATGAGTTATAAAACATTCAATAGTAGAATGACTCGTGAACTACCGATACTTACGAGAGGATGGATCATAAATAGCAGATAGCAGTAAACATCAGCATCGGCATCAAAAAGAAAGTGTAGCTCATGACATCGGAAAAGTAGAGGATGTTCGATTTGGGTGTGCATACCATTCCGTCCACACCGAGACACCCAATAGTCGATAGCTAGCTGAAAGTGCCTACTGGGTCGTCAGTATGACTTTTTGGAAAATCTATACTCCATGAGATACGATTGATGAAAGAGCTAATCCATGGGGATGAACTCCACAGGGTAACATGGTAGCTGAGCGTACAAAGTAGGCAATCTCGCAATTCAACTCCCGCAAATATCGCGTCAAAATCCATGAGCCCATCATCTATCATCCATCCCATCCCATCCCATCCCACTAGTAATTCAGAGAGCTACAAAGTACTACCTATCTAGTACCTAAACTCCACAAAAGATCCAGAATTGTCCACTTCGTACGTCGCACATTACATCAATTGAGGAGAGACTACAGATCTGTCAGGATGCATTTGAGGCTTTTAATCTCCATTGGTGTTTGTTTCGATTCCTACAACTGACTGAATGCTAGACAGTCTGTTTCTCAAGATTGTTTCGTGAACTGCATATCGCTTTTCATTGTCTTCCCCGGCTTCCTATTGATGCACTGCTGCACTGCCTGCTGCACTACTGCATTCCCGCTATTGCATGTTGGAACTAGCCGAGGCGGCTACGAATAAATAGGGATAGAAAAGAAAACCCCTCACTTTAAACATTAGTTAACTTCTACCGTATACCACATTTGACATGGCTTTCAAAGGGTATCCCCAATTTATTCTATTGGGCGATTCCATTGTTCAATTCTCAAGTCATCTGCGGGATGGCTTTTCCTTTACTGCGGGTCTTGAAGAACGTGAGTTCACTGTTCCAAACTAGAAATCTGGGCACCCATTAATTCATTTTAGATTGTTCTAGGCGGCTCCAGATAATAAACCATGGGTTGAGCGGGTATAATACCGATAATGCTCTTGAGATTCATCGGCACCTCGTCCCAGATCCAACCACTGCAAAGGTTCCCTATCTGGTACGTCAAAAGCTACCATGTAGGACTCGTTCCTTCATAGAAATCTCCCTTCAAGCCTCGCCGTTATTGGTGCGAGGCTATCTTTAGGTCATTTCTCTGTATACTGATAGAATGTGCTGTAAGCTCGTCCTGTTCGGTGCGAATGATGCTTGCCTACCGGATGGTCCCACGGGTCAACATGTTCCATTGGAAAGTTACAAGAAAAACATTGAAATCCTTCTCAAAAATTGGAGTTCCATAGCACAACGCCCCACGATTTTACTAGTTACACCACCGCCTATCAACGAAGTTCAGCTTGAGGAACAAGACCTCCAGAAAGGGTATTCTTCTCTTACGCGATCACAGGATAACACAGCCAAATATGCAGCTGCAGTTAGAGAAATCGCTGATGAATGGAAAGATCAAAATGTGGTATTGGTCGATCTATGGAAGGCTATTTTGGTTAAAGCAGTACAGATGAGTCCAGATAATACTAGCAACCTTGAAACGATTGGCACCAAACGTGCTAGTGATGATAAAGCTATGAGGGCACTTCTCACCGATGGTCTTCATCTTTCTAGTGACGGATACAGAGTATTCTTGAACGAAGTTATACCATTGATTGGAAAAGAGTGGAAAGAAGAGCCCTTGGATAGCCCTAGCTGGGTATTTCCACACGTAAGTATATCATTTGCATTTCCTTTCAGTTCTATGTATCCTAGGTGGCAATATCATTCCCTCAAGATAAAGTTTTGATAATGCTAATAATATGATAATAGTGGACAGTAGCTCCTAAATTCAGTCATTAAACGGAATGCATGCACGATGCATAGAAAGGTGTGTAGGTGATCTTTTCTATGATAGAATATACATGCAAGGAAGACTTCTAGATTCCTCAAATCTGATAGAGACAGCTCACCTATTTATTTAAGTATCGATTGATTGAGGGATGAATAGCTTCACGGAAAAGTATTCAAGAAATCAAAGTAACAACGAAAGTAACTTAGCATACCTATATTAGTCAAAAGAATTGCAGAGACTTCAACCACGAAGTCAGCTTAGAACCAGTACCTGGAATGATTGTTAGCTACCTACTAGGTGATTGTCGACATTTAATATTTGAAATGCCTTGAGTCGGAAATCCCTAGTATACGTGGTTCATATTGCACAAGCAATACCTTTCTACAGCATGTTTTAGACTGTCAGGGCACTTAACGCCGAAAATGCATGCACACCACTTAAGGTTAGTTACCCTTGTGATTTTATAGGGTTACCGCAACTAAATTAAAGGACCCTACCAGCTACACTACCGCCAGAGCAATTAATGACATCCTTTGATCCAAACCAAAATCCCACTCAACAACTTGTTATTGATTGATAATTTGACTTCCTAATATACAACATACAATATACCAACTTCATAATAATCAGCCTTGATACAACCTACTACTTTTCTAAACATCTCCAAAAGGCAAACTCAAATCGATTTACTGCACATCTAGTATCTACTTGTACCCCCACTGCGATTCCAATCTTCCTCAAAGGGCAAAACAACGACATACAACAAACAACGACATACAACAAACAAACGACAAATTATCTGCGAAAAGACAAACAACAAACGTAGTTGCTGTAAAGCTCTTCGATCTCCTTCAGTTCAATCTATACGGTACCATCTTGCGAATCAAATAATAACCCCAGGAAGCACAGACTTGCAACGAAGCAGATCACCATTACATTCCTCATTTGATACTTGCACGACTCTCAAAGAACAGCTGGACACAACAATATTCAAAGAACCCTCGCCCATATTTCATACCCAATTCTGTTCCAAAACAAAAACTGCGAGATTAGGCATTCATCGATCATAGTAGGCAGGAGGGTGTCTCAAATATCAAATCGTCGGCCGATGCCGTGGGGGAGGCTCACAAAGAGCCGTTGTGTACTTCGTTGGCATTAAGCACAAGATACAAGAGCTGGGATTTCCTCCAAAATTTCACAGTTGGCCAGGTGCTAAACATTTCGTGATATACCTCAGTCCGATTGGAACAATCTCTCCTATCAGACGATAAATTACGAGCGTCTGGGGATAATTGTACGGCATTGTTGCGGTGACCCTCCTTGGTCGATTTCATTTAATATTACTCCCATGCCATCAAGTGTGAGACTTGGAAACGTAACTTCCCTGGGGGTTACAAGGAAAGGATTGGAATGGATTCACAGTTCCCGGCCTCACGAGAAGAACTATACCATGTTCAAATGGACGTGAAGCATGTACAAGCCGTACAAATCAACCATTCCGACCGCCTCATGAGATTGGAGAAGCGCCAAGCGGACGATGCCGCTCTCAAATCTGTTTGGGGTACAAATTCGCCATTTCCTGGCATTTTGAGCGGTACTCCTCAACAAGGTATGTGTTAGACTTGATCCTCGCAAGGCTGGCTGAAATACTAACACATTGAATTATAGGTCCTGTTCATAACTCTCCTACGGATGTTTTCGATGACTTTGATGACGAAGAAGAGCAAAATCTACTTGGGAGTCTTCATCTAGATAATGATGAGGAGCCAGTGCGTAGAGGTACTTCGAGAGCGAATAGTGTACGCTTCGACGTGAGCGCTCTACAGGGGTCACATTGGGCACAAGCATCCAGGGCGTCAGGAGAGTTTGGTCCCGCTCGCCCAACTAGTGGATTTGGCAGTCATCCTATGACTGAGCGTTCCTCATCGCATAAGTCAGATGGGAGGCATAGCTCTGCTGGTCACTCTGTCCACTCCACCCATTCTGTTCCCTCTGGACGCACGAGTAGCCTAGGCTTGGATACCAATTTTATGATCGGCGACCCGGACGATGATTCACCCTTGGAAATACCGGACCCTCCTCCAGGTCTGTTTATCCTCGGTTCAGTACCTTCAATCATCAGATGCTGGCTTACAGTCAACTTTTCTCACAGTGCACTCCTATATGCCGATATTTGTACAGGTTCACAAAAGTCGGTCCTTGACTATTCGCTTGTAAAAGAGCTTGGCCTAACAAACCAAATGCAAAAGGATCCAACAAATGGACGTTACGTTATCAGGCTACCTGTGTATCTTCCGGAAGCAATTATAACGCAATCGGCTTCTAGAGTCACTAGTCCCGGCCCTCATTTACCGACTCTCACAGCAGATTTCGAGGTAGTTGGCATGAACCAACGACCCTTTGCCGATCTCAAAAGATCAATACGTGTATTTATTGGCAGTGATACTCTACGTGCGCACAACGCAGATATACTCTTCTCGCAAAATCTCATGACACTCTTCGGCGATGATCGTAATAAGCTGTCTGTGCCATTCGTGCGACCGGAAGACGAACTTCTTTTCAAGAATTTGTGCACCGCAAATATCCCACCTGAAAGGAATGAACTCAAAGCAACGGCTCTTCCTTTTACGCCCAGTGAACAACGATCCAAGATTGAACCTACGAACGCAGGTGATGTAGTTGCTGGGTCACGTGCTGATCATGTCAAGCCCATAGACAAAGATGACCAATGTCAAAGTGTTACAAACCCACAAACCAACTCTGTCACCACGTCTTCATCACCTGTTCACAGTATTCCCCCTGTGTTGGAAGCTGAGACTTTTATGAAGAGCAGCGGCAGCACTTCAGACTCGGAAAGTTTACACAAATCGGACCAAGGCGTGGCCGATGCAAACAAAGTCGAGTCCACCAACGCAGCTGATACGCTCAAACGCGAAACGCCTATGGGGACTTGGGGTTCATGGCGGCAAGGCAGTATACCACTGAATGCTGATCACAATAGTGATTCTACTAGTGGGTATCAAAGAGCAGTCCGCGGAGGTCGAAGTATGAAGGTACTAAAACCATCAAAATCCATTTCGTCTCCATCAAATCTAGCTGCTAGTCGTTCGTCGTCTGGTGCAAGAACAGGTGCATCTTACGAACCGGCGCCTTCAAGATCAATGGCTGATCTCAAACGCAAGGATCAACCCAATGGGACTGATAAATCACAGCTTCGTTGGGAACCAAAGAGAGTAAGTTCAGAGGATCAGAAGAGTACTAAAGTGATTACAACCATTCCGCGATCCTCAAATCCAGTAGGCGGTGCTTCAGCTTTCGCGTGGATGAACTCCAGCAAGCCGAAGGTTTCTGTCGCCCCCACAGACTCCTGATGTGTAATTAAATAGGCACGTATTGCGAGCAAATGATGCGATATAATTGTTATGTACTTGACTGCTTAGTGCTCAGATAATTAAATTTAAAATTATATCACATCTTGACTTGTTGATACTATGTTTGCAATCTCTTGATACCCCTTTCACATCTTACTGAGAAGAGCACTCATGACATCCTTTGTACTCGCTGAAGATTCCTTCACGAGAGTAGCAATTGCTTTGAATCTACGAAAAGAGGCATTAATAAAATCCAATAATCACATCACAGGCCGAGGAATAGGTCATATCACTTACTCGGGAATACTAGAAAAGTTAGCTTGATTTCATTTATAATATGTTACGAAGAAATAAAGAAAGGTGCACACCTAGCATCACCCATAATCTCATACATGATCGACTCCGAGGTTGTCACAATAGCACCAGCAGCCCTCAGCCGATCAAGAGCTATAGGTATCTCTTGCGGGTTACAGCTGCTCACTCCGTCGGCTAATACATATACCTATGCAAATTGTTAGCCCCCTTATGTTGTGCTCATCAAGTACACTCACTTTGTGCCCATTGGCTAGCAAATCCAATGTCGTTTGTGTAACGCAGATGTGCGATTCAATGCCCACGATAATCACTTCGGCTGGGGTAGCAGAATGAAAATGTCGAGAAATCGATGGAATCCACTGGGTTTGGATCATGAGTTAGTCACTACCGACATCTTTTCACATTATGGAAGGATGATATCGACGTAAAAACTCTCATTTCAAGGCCCATATATGATGATTGTAGAGTTCACATACCATGCTAAAAGCCGTTTTGTCTGCATGCTCAACAGCATTGGGGATGTTAAGCTCAGCGCACGTTTCACCCAGTCGTACGCGATTCTGTGTGGTGGCATAGATGGGAATATGAAGTATATCACTTGCTTTGATCAACTTTTGAGTTGTCGCGATGCTGAGGTGGGAAGTAAGTGATAGGATCTATAGATTAGGGAAGTTGGATAAACGCACACTTTCTCATATTCCCATATCGCTTTGCGAAACTTTTCTTGGATGTCGCAAATACTTTTTGGAAGGGGGGGATTAGTGGAGGGATTCAAAGGGAATGGGGAACAAACAAGAGGGCGGGTCTGACTGAGTTGCGTAAGTATTGGGTAGCTAGAAGTGAGGGGTAAAACTTACTCAGACGTTTTCCTACATGTTCTATCATTTTTGCAATGTGAAGAATGATACTTTCCTTTGTTTACTTGTTGGAGTGTTATTGCGTTTTCTGGGGTAGGTGGGGTATGTAAGCCGAGGATGTGGAGCTAAGGGAACGAAGCGCGATTGGCACTTCGTCCCGGATCAAGGGGCTTTCAGTGTGGCTCTGAGAAAGTCAAGTGCACAGGGCATTAGATCTACGAGAACATATGCGAGTACTCCAGTCTTATAATTTTTTATACATAGAATATTACCATACAATGGTTTCAACTCTCGCTTTTTCAAGCCACCGCAAATCACTCTGAGAGTTTGCCTTTTGTATAACATACAGTTCATCAATCAGCGCTGGAACAAATGTACCTGGACCTCTCACATCCTCTCGGACAGCTGCTATCTCGGCTGCAATCTCGTAGTGAAGCAATGCTGATAATACAGCGAGAAGCTTGTCTTCACGACTGACTGCCAACATTGCTGAGATGATAGTACCCAAAACACAACCACTTCCCGTAATTCTGCCCAAAATTTCATGCCCATTTGATATTGCAAAGGTACGTACTCCGTCGCTCAAGATATCAACCGCCCCGGTCATCAGTACTACATTGCGCTCCCTCAATGCTAAATCACGCACGATTGTAGATTTCTCCGCGAGACTCGATGTACTTGAGCCACTGTCAACGCCTCGTTGCTGAATAAGTGATCCGGATACGGTCTTGATTTCTCCCTCGTTTCCTTTAATGACATCGAAGTAACCATTTGCTAAAAGTGATCTAACTGCTGACCGCCTTACAGCAGTAGCTCCGCAGCCCACTGGATCGAGCACAATGGGTCCTCCTGCGTTATTGTATGCTCTTAGAGCCTTTGAGTAGTTTTGTATACCTTCGGGAGTGACCGTTCCCATGTTAACAACCAAGCCCCCTCCAAGTTTCGCAAGATCTGCCGCCTCCTCTCCATAATTTGCCATGATAGGGCTGGCACCAATTGCCAGAGCCACATTAGCAGCAAAGTTTTGAACCACGAGATTTGTCATGTTATGAGATAGAGGCGTCTTCTTAGCAACATCTCCTATGATACCTGGAACCTGTAATAAAATTTCGCGAAGGTCTTTTACTTTTTGATCATGCGGTAAATTTGCTAGAGCAAACGGAGCCGGGGTCCATATCAGTTCTGCAAGCTCGCGGGCAGCCTTTTCGGCATCTTGTGCTGCGATGATTGCACTGACGATGGCCACCCCGTCAAGCCGCTTGCCCTCTGATGCCGACTGATACAGGACACGCTGTAGATTTGAGGAATTGATGCCACCTATTGCTACGGTTCGCACTTGGCTTCCTGACTGTTGCAAAGAATGCAGAACTTCCTTCGTGCCAGCGGTTCCAATAATATCCTTGGTGTTGGTTTTCCTATTTCGAAATCCATCAGAATCCTCTTCATTAATTTAAGCAAATAGATCAGGTATGAAGATTGAATTGAGATTCTGTTCCCACTGAACAAGGTTACGCGTTGTAAATTTGTGCTGGGATAAAGGTACCACTTGATCTCTTAAAGTTCTCGAATCTGAAACTCAAAGTCGTATTGCCGTGCTATTCTTACGTTGGTGTGGCAAACATTGTGCCAATTCCTAGATAATCTGCACCATCTTTAGATGCTGTCAAAGCTTCTTGGACATTGGCCACTGTTACTCCGATAATTGCATCCTTGCCCAACAGTGCTCTTGCCGTCTTCAGATCTGGATCAAAGTTAGAGACATGAGGGAAAGATGGCATTATCACTTTATTCGTGACAGAGAATCTAACCCATATCATCTTGACCAATATGGACACCTTCACACGCGACTGCAAGAGCAACATCGATTCGATCATTGATCAAAAGTGGAACATTGTACTTTCGTGTGACAGCATGTAACTTCCTCGCAGTATCAACCAAGGCAGCTGTATCGCTGTATTTGTCTCGATATTGCACAATCGTGACACCACCACGAACTGCAGCATCTACCACATCAACAAGATTTCTATCACCAAGTATAGCAGGTGTAGAGTCTGTCACAAGGTAAAGAGAGTAATCAACATTTTTAAGGGCCATTTTGGGAGAATAGAGACAGGAATGAATAAATACGAAGTTAGGAATACGGATATCAGTACCCAGGAAGGAAGGAATAACAGGGAGAAGGAAGGAAGAATTTTGGATGGCTAAAACTGGAGATGAATACTAGGTATGAAGCATATCAATGAATCATATGCTTAGACGCGGCACGTGTAGTTCATCCTCCATATAATTTCTTATCCACGAAGTTTCTGAGTAAGTACGAACAGCTGAAGTTGGCTTTGATATTATCAATTTGTAAAATTCTATATACATTTGATAAATATAAATGTCATTATATCATTATATTTACTAAATATATTAATAAGTTTAATAACTAATTCATAATTGATTTTATTGATACTCACCTAGTCAGGATTACTTTGCTGTAGTTGTATTCCTCCTTCCCAGCCCCATTTTTTTTCTCTCGTTGACAAGGGCTTACCATTTCCACCATCAATATCCGAAACCTTTTATTTGGAAATTCTTTCAAACTTTCTTTTCCCCCTCCACAACCTTCCTCTTTCTTTGCCTTCTACCAAACAAACACAACACAACAAACAATAATTCCATCAACAATACAAGATCATTTTTGTATTGGAGATTCTTTCAATAGAATAAATTCCATCTAAAAAGGTCCAGTCTTCTACGGTCCCATCTATCCCAAATCGTCGGAATCCCACAAATCCCATACCTCGCAAATCAAAGTTGTTCAAGAATACGTTAAGCAATCACTCTTGCTTTTCGCTCTTGTACTTGTCGGAAATTCAACCTTCAGACTTCAAATCTCTACAGCTTGCATCTTTTAGTATCTGACAGATACTCCATCTTTGCCAACAAGGATTTTCTTCCCTCGAATTCTTCACCCAAAGCTATCAGCACGTACAGTGGTACATTTGCGTTATATGTATCTCACACCCAACGCCAACGACCTCAGACATCAGCCGCCCCTCGAGCTGCAACCATTTCGCATACCGCGGAAACCTTGTAGTTCTTACTTCAGTAGCAACGGCTAAGTATTATCCTCTACGATTCGAATGTTCCCGTAACCACCAACAAAATTTTACCAACCTCAACCGACTTTGCCATTTCAACGAGTTCAATTTTTCTGCATGTTATATTTCAGATTATCGCATTATCTAAACAATACCTGCACGCCTTAACCTTCACGAAAAATACACAATTCGACTCAACACTACCTATTAGCAATCATGGCTACCGTCAATATCCGCCGCGATGTCAAGGACAACTTTTACAGATACAAGATGGAGAAGATCCAGTCCAAAATTGAAGGAAAAGGTAACGGCATCAAAACCGTCATCGTCAATCTCACCAGCATCGCCAATTCATTGGCCCGCCCAGGGGCATATGTCATCAAGTATTTCGGCTTCGAACTCGGGGCTCAAACCAATACCAACCCTGCCGATGATCGTTGGATCATCAATGGTGCTCATGAAGCAAGCAAACTGCAGGATTACTTGGATGGTTTCATCAATAAGTTTGTGCTCTGCAAAGAGTGCAAGAACCCTGAAACCGAAGTAATCTTCAAAGATGGGAACATCGTCTTGGATTGTAAGGCATGCGGCAAGCGTTCGATGGTCGACCCTAGACTTAAGTTGAGCGGATTTATCTTGAAGACTCAACCAAAGAAGGGCAAGAAAGACAAAGCAGAAAAGAAGGCAGCTCGTAAAGCCAAAGCAGACAAGGGCGAAGCCAAGGACAATGAAAATGCTAGTGGTAGCGAGAACGCATCTGAAAATGGATCCAATGACAACAATGGCGCCGGCGACGTGGCACTCGATGCTCCAAGTGACGATGAGCTCGTTCGTCAAGCAGAAGAGCTTCAACAATCTACCGAAGTCAAAGACGACGACTGGGCAGTAGATATGTCCCCAGAAGCTGTTAAGGCCCGTCAGCAACAGCTTCCTGATGATCTTAAGCAAAAGCTCGTCTTAGGTGGCGGTGGTGGGGACGAGGACGATGATGAAGAAGGTGGCGGAAACTCTACCTACGATCAGCTTGCAAACTGGATTGAAGAACAGACTGCGGAGAAAGGTGACGTCAGTAAGGTAGACGATCTTCAAATTTATCTTAAGGCGAAAGAGCTGGGAATCGAGGCGAAGCACCGCACTCTCGTTATTCTTGCTCTTACACTCTTCGATGACAACATTGTGAAGCAGATTCCAAAGCGAGCAGGCATGCTTAAAAATGTAAGCTTGCGTATATTTATCTTGATTATCCCATGAATACTAATCTTGTTGCAGATGATCACTTCTGAGAAACATGAAAAGTCTCTCCTAGGTGGAATTGAAAGATTTATTGGCATCCGCGGTCAAAAGAACTCCGAATTCTACGAGAAGACATCAAATATTCTCATGGTCCTCTATGATCAGGAACTCCTCAGCGAAGAGGTCATCACTAAGTGGGGTACCAAAGCCAGCAAGAAATATACCAATGACCTTGCTGTGAGCAAGAAAGTTCGCAAGTCAGCAGAGGGGTTCTTAAAATGGTTGGCAGAGGCTGAGAGCGATGACGAGGACTCCGAGTAACAGGCAAGGCGCGCCTTGATCAAGCCCGCACGGAGTGTTTTGTTTTATTTCTGAAGTTTTGTCTTAAATAGTATCATTGTTAGGCCTTTATGCCATTTAAAGTATCACGGGCTTATGTTCATGCATGAATACATTCCATAGATCTTTTTTTGGTCGGTTGCTACTGTCTTCAGATTTGCTTAGCATCACTCAAAAGTCCCACTCACTGTTAATAACCAAATATATTCCACTCTTTCACCAATTATCCATGAGATCTAACTGTGAGAAAACGCAAGACGTTGTGATCGCGACTATGAGTAAGTTTTATGTCAATCATTATATTACATTAAACTATGATGAGAGGTCTAGGGGACTGAAATATATAGCCATCAAGCGAAGGTATTTGAATTTCACGACGCAAACCAGACTGTAATACTAACCAGACTGCATCAGCATTCACGGCTGATAACACATCGCGAACGTCGCTTCTATCCGGTATGATTCTTGCTAGAAGATCCAAAACGTCATCGAATGCGTCATCGTTCACCCCCGTACATTCCACTATAGCCATCAAAAGCTTCACTACACTCTCCCACATCTGTGCAGCCTGTGAGTGTATTCCACGACCACCAGTTCCAGTTTTCTCCACCAACATATTAGCCCTGGCTTGCCTGGCCAACACAATCAAGCGGGGCCACTGCGCAGCAATTCTCGTGTTAAGAAAATTTGCAGCACTTCTGCAGATAGCAGCGATGGAATCTGCAGCTGCGATGGCAACATGTGATTCCTTATCGTATAATCGATCTATGACTACAGGCCATATATCATTAACAAGAGGTAAGAAGCTCTCCTCGTCGCTTTGTAGAGCAGCAGAGGATGTGCGTATCAATCCGAGCAATCGCGTACGTAATGTCGGTGATGGATTTGTAAGATAGTGCTGACAGAGGCGGATAATGCTCTGGACCATGGTGTAGGTTTTTGTAACGGGAATCTTTTCTGTTTCGACATTGTTATCTTCGTTGCTTTCACCAACCTCGGTCATGTTGTCCAATAATGCAGAGGCGCTTTTCCACGGCTTTCGTGGAAACTCATTAGATCCGATATTCTCTTGCATCTTGAGTCGTTCCTGCTGCTTCTCGATTGCCTGAACGATACTGTCAACTGTAATGGTACGAGTTCCACGATGGATGACATCAACATGTGGTACGCCAGGTAGTCGCAATTGGCGAGATTGTGAGCCCGTTTCCACAATCTCTCCGAGCACGGCAAATAGACCTTCTACCAATCCCTGGTAGCCATGGAAATTGTCCAAAGCGGCAAATATAGAAGATACCACATCGTCAAGATATAAAAGTAGAGATGGTCCCGTCAACCGAATCATCATTATTAGCACTTGTGGAGCTTGGGGTGATATGTCAAATGTGTTCAATCTCAACGAAATTGCGTTCACCATATAATCAACGTTCTCCACGATAAGTTCTCGGGTGCTCGGGTATTCGCAAGCTTGTGCAAGTGTGTTTAGACAAATAGTCGCGCGCCCTCTTAAATCACCACTAGTCGAACCTAAAAGCTGCGACACGGGGTATAGTATATCCACGAGCTCTGCTCGAAAGTCTTTCTTTAAGCGCTTTGCCGAATTAGACACGACCTCCAGCGCGATCCCTTTTACTCGCCAATCGAGATTATGGTCTTCGCTGGACAACACTGATATCGAGTAAGAATACAAATCATGGTTAATGGCTTGATAGTCGTCTGAAGCAAGGAGTGTCGATTCGAAAAACTCATTCATTTCCTCGTTTTGAGAAGCGGCCAACTGTATCAATTGGGATGAGATCCAGTAGGCAGCCAGTAGACTTGGACCAGATGCTTGCCGTACATACTCAAGCATCTCGCTGGCCATGGTCATGTGTGATTGCGATTCATTCAATGACCTTAGAAATGTTACCATAGCGATTCTTGTAGACTTTTGACTTTGTTCCGGCATCAATATGGGAGGGAAATCCCTCAAGAGCATCTGTTCGCTTGACAACGTCATCAGAGCCTGACTATTCGGGTCTAATAAAACCTCTTGCATCGCCCGATGGTGAGAAGAGGTCTCCATTAAACTAGACAGACCGTCTCGTAGCGATCTCGAAAGTGCTTCGTCAAGTATAGAAGAGCCCAGATCCAATTTGCTCAATAATTTGTATGACGCTGAAAGTTGGTCCAGTGCGGATACCTTGGCAGTCTCATCGCTCATTTGCATCACTCGTGGTAAGCTGGTCACCCAGTTATAACACGTTTTTTTGATTGACTCGCCGATACTTGAATGTATAGTAGCCAAGTCCACAATAGAAGTTATGCTAGCATCAAGAGGATCTTCTGCGCCGACTAATGACAAACAGGTCTCCACCAGAATAGAAGTCGAATCAACCAATGTATCATGGCATTCATCCAGTAAAACGATGCAAAATCGATTGAGTGAGACACGGACACTATTGGATTTGTGTGTACGCAGCTTTACGACATTTGCTAGAGAGAGCTTTATCTGAGAAGTGGTAGCAGTGAGCCAGGATTTCGTAAGCATATCATTCTCGCGCTTGCTTTCCACTTCCATCCCTGTATTCCTGCTTGCCCTGATAGTACGAGTCTTCACATCGCTCAATACTGTGGTTAAAACCAGTAGTAGACTTTCTAATGCCATGACAATAGTTTTCTGTGACCTTCGAGATGTTGTAGTGGGAGTGAGGCATTTCGTGAGGGCTGAGACTATGCCTGGAAGGAAACTAGCATGAGCCTGTACATCTTTGATGCAGTTCCATGCAGCTTTCAAAGCATTCAACCCTTCTGACTGGATCTCTGTTGATGGGCCGTCCGTGATTGCATCGAGTATCGATGTGATACAGTGTCCAACTGCTGGTATGGTGGTCTCGGTAGTGATTGTAACGGATGCCTCTGGGACACGCGCCAAGTCGTCAAATAAAGCTGCAAGGGCAGCCAGAGCTTCAAGAACGAGTTCTTCTGGGGCTTTTATTGGAGCTTGTCCCGGTACTCCTCCGACCATCAACGTCAGCAGGATCAGAAGTTGTTTGGCAAGATCTATCGCAATATGGTTTCGCCATCCTTGTTCCAGTAGTAGCCTTAAACATTTCAGAGTGAGCTCCGATAGTTTGTCCGTATACTTTTGCTTCGAACGCAGGATCTGGGATAATGGGAAGAAGACATCTAGTAACACACTGATGGTCAGTTATTGCGTAATTCTTCGACCGAAATGCCAGAAATTCCAAAAACGTACAATCTGCCAGCTTCTCGTCGAAAGCTTCATTGTCACACGTTCGCCGCAATGCGCCAAGAAGGTTTTCCGTCGACGATATTAGAGAGTTGCTGTCGCCGGCATTCTTCAGTGCCAATTGGCTCAAGTTAACGCAGTATGGTTTGAGCTGTTCCACGATGTCAATATTGCAACGAGAGAAGCAGCGACGATTGTTACCTCCTGAAATATTTCATTTCTTGTCTTAAGAACTCTTGAATCCATCTATTTCTAAAGTGTTCAACTTCACCATCGGCAGACCAGAACATTTTTGGTGAGTTGGAGCGATAATCTGAGATACGAGGCTGTTTGTCAGCCTTTTGTACGGGGCCTTTAAACATGTACCAAGTACGTACGTAAGCACGTGGCTCCGCTTGCTCGCGTGATAAGGCTTTGACTACAGAGCATCGAATGTGAAATGGTGAATCTATTCCACCCCTCTGCTGACTTTTTGATCGGATCTTTGAAAAAAATAGTATGGCACGAGGTTTATTAATTCCAACAAATAGTTTTGATGAAGGTCTTCTCAAGTTGATTGATGTGTTGGTCGAGTTCCACTGAGTAGGGAATGTTTCGCTTGAACTACACCCTTTGTTGTGCCGTGTGCGTATTCATGGCTAAGTGGCATTCGTATAGGAGAATGACATCTCTGCTTTTCCTCCTATCCAGAATCTCTGGGCCCTTTTGCGTCAACTAGGATAGGGCTGTTGAAAAAACACACAAAGTTGAAATTTTCGCACTTTGGCGGGAGGAGTCCTGACAACATGAATGTTGGGCTCTGCGTGAACGGATCAATCGTATTACCCTTTCTTTCCCATAGGCTGCTTACCGGGGTATCATCAAGTATAAGAACTTATTGATTCCATGGAGTTTTGCTTATTCTGCTTTTTTTCGTTCCTGTGGTATCACTCATACCTGATTTTCATCGCTGCGCCCACTATGTGACATATATTTCAACAATCAGTATGCACTGGATTTCTGTTAACTTGCAGGACTTATCTCGTTGTCTTAATCATTATATGTTGTCTAGGCACATGGAGTGTTTCTTCGTAAAGTTACATGCTACAGGTGAGAAGGATGGTAAAGGTGAGAGTGGTGATACTTCAAGCAATGGCGGGGACACGTCACCGAAGAGTGATAGTCGCTAAAGGGCGGAACATAATGTATTTACTAATGAAACAATTATAATCACTGAGGGAAACCGAAAGGCTCACAAAGGAGGTGGCTATTGCTAGGGAGCTATTCGAGGCAAATCGTAATGCTGAACGGATTCTTGAAGCTACGAATGCTGACAACGTTGTTGGCAGGAAATTGAATTCTGATTATTGCACATATTCTCGCATTGCAAACACAGAGATGTTAAATCTAGTCTATAGCTCAAATCTAGAGTAGATTTTCCACATGATATACTTTCTCTGAATCGTCAGTCAGCTTTTCCTTGTGATTTTAACATGTCTCATGGTTCAAATTGAATTAAATACTTATGGTAATGACTAAGATGCCTCTCCACGGTCCGGGCTACTGATTGTAATTTTACTTTTTTCTCGAAAAAAACATGATAACCCTGTAATAGTATTTTGGGTACTTGTTCTGCATTCACTCCGCTGGGGCAAAGTTGAACCTTTTACATGACGGGTTTCAACTTCACATGTTGACTCAGCGTCTGCAGAACTCTGCCCATTGCTGTATCCCGTTCAAACTTAGCAAATAAAACATGTGTTCCTGGGGTCATGGGTGTAGGATAATATTAACTAGTCGCACCTAGTTCATCCAACCCTTCAAGACGTGTAAGTTTGAGATGTAGTTCTCCCACGCCCCTTGTATTCAGGAGGGAATAAATACACCCATGTCGTATTATCTACTGGTTATGGTTGATCTAATCATTGGATCAATCTTCAATCGTACTCACAACATGATCTGTACTTTCTTTCGGTTCTTGGCTATTTCATGGCCACAATTTATAAACAAAAGATTGAAGGTAAAGAAGAATGTAAAGCTCGCTAATACCATATGAGTCTCCTTTAAGCCGCATACCTACAGTAACATGCCAGAGTCTTCCTAAATATCATCTCACTGCCCCTGCCAAAGATGGCTCCCGGGACTGGTTTGTAATCTTTCACGCCTCCTCTATCTTCTCGAAGTAATTTCTCGTGCGATCAATGAATACAGCTTTAATCATGAGAACATCGGAATCTGACATCGGAAGTTAACGGGTTACCGAGCATATACTCACTGACCACTATTTGCTTTATCAAATAGGGCAGAACTTTACTGGGGTAAGAGGCAGCGTGTTTTTTATGACAAGCAGCAGCTAAACTACACCTAGAGGTCCATAATACCTTACTTTTCATCTCGTATATACGCATTCGATGATTGAATTATGATATATTAGTAGTTTAACATTTTTGGATTGTGCTAGATTTATACTGATGTACGTTTCTTCGTTGAGCATCTTTCGCAGGGTCAAGTCTCACCTTTCATGACTCTCTATCTGCTTTTTTTCTCGAATAGAAGAGATTTCCCTTGAGACCATGCATTATGGAGTAGCTGCGAGAGGTTTTTGACGACAGACGGGAGAGTTTGGAGTCCGTTCGACAGTATCAGGGAAGCAGTTGCAACTGATTGCTGAAATGATATCTTGCACGACTCGGAAGCAGTTGTCTACTTCTCTGTATAATATTGATTGATTATTTAAATAATACTAGACCACTTATATTTAGTCGCTAGCATTTCTACACTAAAACTCAGCTTATTCACTTTAATATTTAGATAGTATTATAAGATATATAATTAATTGAATTGAGAATATTAAAATTAATTTTTGAAAGATAGAAATTCTCTTCTTTTTATTATATAAAATATCAAATTGATTGAATGAAATACTTTTTAGAATAAAAGTCTATTTTATTATTAGTTTTACTACAAAAACATAATAGAAATTCGATTCGTCAACTTCATAACTCATTATTTCCATTAAAGAGATCCTTAAAAAGAGATTTTCAATTTTCAACAAAAGATATTCTTCGAAATAACTCTATAATCAAATTTGAAAGATTCTTAATTATTATTGAAAAATTTATACAATATTGAATCAGTTGAGTTTTAGTGTAGAAATACTAGTGACTAAATATAAGTAGTTGATTGATTGATTGATTGATTAATTTAATTAACGTTTACCTTTAGTCTATGACTATATAGAACAGCTAAACTAAAGAGGTTTAGTAAATAACTTTTAGAATATAAAAATAGGAATATTTAAAATGAGGTAAATAAAAACTAATACTAAGGATTATTGCTTATTTACTATATGTAGAGTATATAATAAATTGATAAGAAATTTGATTTGAAATCTTTTTCCTTTCTTTTTCTATTTTTCTTCTTTCATTTCAATAATAACTCTTTCTTCTTTATATATTATCTTTATATATTATCTTTATATATTATCTTTATATATTATCTTTATATATTATCTTTATATATTA